>VWZV01007999.1:0-123673 GCA_013397155.1 Irena cyanogastra
GGGGGCCCTGGGCAGCGCTGCTGCTGCCCCGCCGGTACCCGGAGCTGCCCGCCCAGGGCCTGCCCGTGCCCCCGGGGCTGCCGCTGCCGCTCCCCGCCTGGGCGCTGCGCCCCGCCGAGCTGGACACGGCGGCGACCTGCGACCCGGGGGCCAGGCTGTCCCCGCCTTCAGATGGGTGCCACGGTCCGGGCCGGGCTCGGGGCGCTGCGGCGTCGCCGCTGGATCCCTGAGAGAGCCACCGAAAGGCCGGAGGCGCCGCAGGAGCGCGGTGCGGAGCGCGCCGGCTGCGGGGCCGAGGTGCGCCCCTTGTCCCGCTCCTGCCCCTTGTCCCGCGGGCCCTGCTTCTCCCTGCTCCAGCGGCTTGGATCTCGGGGGAATCGTGATTTTGTTGTTTGAGCCTCCAGGCAGCCTGGGAGGGAGCTGCAGCACCGAGGAGGCGAATCGGCACCGCGCGCCCTCGGAGTCCCAAAGCACACGAGGAGTCCTGCACAGGCAGCCCTTGCCTCATGCAATGAACTTATTTTTTTCAAGTGTACTAATTATTTATTTTGGAGCTTTTCTTTCAAGGTCTATGGAAAAGCAAGATAGGTCTGTTTTGGGTGGAAAATACCTTAAACCAACAAACCCCAAAGATACTTGGATTAATACTGGAAATGTTGTGGGTTTGTACTTAAAGTGAATTTATACGGGATTTTTCATACGGGTTATTTTGTATTGTTGCCGGTTATGTATGTTTGCATACGTTCATTGTTAACGCGTTTCTTATAAACGATTGTGTAATTACTGTGTAAGGATCTCTTCCCTTTTGATTTCAGGGGGAGTAGTTTTTATGCTTTTCTCTCAAAATAGGGGTTCAGAGACAAAATATGCTTCCAATAAAAACCATGTTTTAAGTTTATGAGAGAGAAGAGAGAGAAGAGTTCAAATAGTGTTATGTGAATTATGTGAGGAGGAGCACTTGTTGTATGTTATATTAATAAAGAGTATTTCCTAAGAGTTGTGGCTTCAGACAATATTTAAATTATTTTGATACTTTTCTTGAAAGAAGATACAACTGAAATTCAGTTTTATAGTTGTTATTTTGTAGCTTTTATACTTAAAAAATTATTTTAAGCGTCATATTTAAATTCCACCAACACGGTGAAAACAGTGCTAGAGATACAGTTACGTTTTCCATTGCTCGGGTCCGGAGCACGGGACCTCTTCAGGAGCCCTGTGGTGAGCCCAGTGCAGGTGAAACCCGGCCCCACGAGGGGTTTTTTAGAGGGCTTCGCTGGGGCTTTTGGTGGTGGCTTTGGGGATTTTTTTTTTTAATTCTATTTTTTTGGTATTTTTTTAAAGAAGAAAACCCTCTCTTGCAGATGAGTAACAGCTGTGCCCAGTTCTGAAGGGCCGGGTAATAATTGTGCCCAGGTGAGCCGGGGGCTGTGGGCGGTGCCCCCTCACCTCCCTCACCTCCCTCACCTCACACCTGCAGCTCGTCTGTGCTGATGGGCTCCGGACGCTTCGCCCCAGACTCGCCGCCCCCGCGGGGATTGGGGGGATCGGGAGGGTCTCCTGCCCTGGGCCCCGCAAACCCTCGTGCTCGAGCAGGGATTATTTGTGGAGCGGCTCAGCATCCACCTGGCCGGGCAGGACGGAGGTGAGTGGTGACCATTTATTCCTTCCGTGAGGGCTGGGGTCGGGACCTGGCGCCCTCGGTGCGGGGGCTGCCTCGGGTGAGGCCCCAGAAAATGCGCGGGCAGAGCTGCTTTTGTGCGCCCTGCAGTAAAGATCGCTCCTGCCGGGATTGTTCCTCTCAAAAATAAGAGACTGTAAGGAGCGTGTAAAGTGAATTTCGTAGCCCGGGGCGTTTTCTGAGGGGCTCTGTGCCCGCGGCTGCCAGGCGCCCGGGCAGCTTTGGCTTTTGTGGGCTCAGAGTGAGGAATTTGTCGTCCCTCTGTGCTTTGTTTGTGTTGTGGTGGCGACATTGGGCTGCAGGGCCCAGCCCAGACAGGCGGAACACACAAATAAAGCGCTTTTTTTCCCAGATATTTGCGGCCGTTTACAGCAGCTTGCCGCGCCCGGTCGGGCTCTGCCCGGGCCCCGGAGCTTTTCCCGTTGCGGCAGCCGCTAGATGGGGCTGGGCGTTCGCGGGCCGGGAGGGGCTCCGTGCCAAGCACGAGCAATAAATGCGCGCCCGAGCTGCGCCAAAGAGAGATCCCGAACGCCTGCGGGCGGAGATGGGAACGCTCAGCGCCGTCGGCTCCTCCCGGCAGCATCGCCCCTGGTGCCGGGCGGGGATAACTCTGCTCGAGGTGGGGAGGACTCCATGGCATTCCTGACAGGAGCAGCCGGGATGGCCACGGCTGAGTTATGTGTGGGTCAAACGTTCGGATTGCAGGCTGCGTGTTCCTCCTCCTCCAGCTGCACCGGCCTCGGCTTTTTGTTCGGGCGGGTTTGGATAACGAGCCCCAGCCCCGGCAGCAAACAGCTCAGTCTCTTACACGGGTGTCGTGATGCCAATGCCACGCAAGGGTTAATCACCGCTCCTGTGTGCCTTCTCCAGAGGCTCCTTCAGTTGTCAGCAGGGATGGGCTCTTACAAAGAATGATTCAGAGCGTTTAGATAAAGACCCTGCTCTGAATCACCACTTGTAGGAGCATCGTCAATGATTTAAACAGACAAAAAAAGCCAAGAGCCTGAGAAGGCTGGCTACCTCTGCCAGCAAAGAGAGGTGCTGGGAACCTCTTTCAGGCTCATTCAGACCCTGCCTTGCGTCTGTGGCTGGAGCAGAAAGCTGCCGCATGGGCTGCACTTAAACCAGGGGATGGCTCGTGGTTTGCACGGTTTCCTTGGCGGCTCGCAAGTGCTGCGGCCTCTCCTGAGTTCTGCTTCCCTCTGAAAGCCAAGGGTCCTTGCTGGTAAGATTCTCTCTGGGGTTTGTGACTGCATTTAGAAAACCTGACCTTTGCTTATTTTTCTCTGAGTTATAGCCTTAGGTCAACATTCTTATAGGTTTTATAAATAAACCGCAGCCCAGCACATCCCCTGGCGAACAGCACAGAGGCTTTGGGCAGGACTGAGGAAACAGAGCATTCCCCTTTCCCACCAGCAGATATCAGACTGTCTAATTCTTCTTCTTTGTGTGGCCTCATGCCTGTCCTTGCTCTCCGCCCTTGGTTTTAGCGATTAACGATGGTTTTAGGTGTTATGCAGAAAAGCAGGCCAATTTATCTGCACGGTGCTGGGTTAGCACGGGTGTAAAAGACTTTTGATTGACCAAATCCAAGCACGGTGCAGCGCTGATGTCACCATGTGTTAATGTCTTTATCTGATCCGGGCTGTGCCAGGTCATTTGTGCCTTCCCCTGTGGCTCAGGCTGTGCACGCCCATCCCAACTGTGCTCCCCTGGATTTTGGAGTGCTGGGATCCAGAGCACTGGCCGAGCTGTGTGTGGTGTTTGGCTTTGTCCTGGCTTTCAGCAATAGCAGGGTTCCCAAGACATTTCCTCCTCTCCTCTTTTATCCAGACACTTGGTTGGCATAAGCACAGCCCTGGTTATGTGCTGGGTGAAGCTGGGAATATTTTCTCTGCTGTGGAAGCTGTAGAGAAACCGGGCACGCTGGGCTGCTGGCGTGGTTTTGGTAGTTTGCTTGGCCTTTCTGTCCCCTACCAGTGTTTCTGCCCCAACTTCTTGTTGTTTCTTCATCTCCACCCTTTTAATCTCTCAGCCTTGTGTTGGAGACTGAAGAGATAAGGGTGTGAGCAAGGAAGAGTCCTGCAAAACAAAAAATTTGTGTCACAATTTGCCAGAGTGGGGTGAGCTGGGAAAGCTGTGGACAAGAGGACCTGCTGGTTTTCTTCAGTAGAGATGTGACTCTGAGTCCTTATTCCTTAAACAATTACGTGGGCATAGAATGGTGCAAACACCTGTTTGGACGGCAGCAAATGACAGATAAAGCTCAAACGGCCTGCAGAATGGTCCTCAGTGGATCTTTGGAGCAGCAAGTCTGAACTTTTGAGGACAGGGGAGTTACGAACTTTTCCTTGAAGGCTAAAATGGATGCACCTGTGGAGCAGAGTCTGATTCGAGCTGTTCCTGGTGCTCCGTGGCCCTCAGAGCCCAGGAGCTATGTTTCCCTCGGTGCTGCTGGGTTTCCCCTCCCGCCGAGACTCTCCGGTCGTACCCAGTTTCCCGTCAAGAGTTGAGCACTTGTCGAGAATGTGGCCTGTGGTGAGGGGGTGGGAAGGGAAGAGGGGGTGGGGTGAGTGCTGGGGGAGCTGGGGTTACAGCACTTTCATGCCTCAATCTGAATTCTCTCTCTTCTCTGCATGGCTTCCTGTTTTTTCACACCACTGCTCTTAGAAACAACAACGTGCAAGAGGGCAGGACAGGGCTGGCGGTTGGTGGCCTGGAAGAAACCCCTGGAAACACCTGCAGAAGGTCTGGGTGCAGGCTCTGGAAAAGGCAGAGTGTGTTTGTGTGTCCCCCAGGTGTGATCCTGTCCCACAGAGGTGCTGTGGTGTCTGTGTGCTCCCCATAAACGCCCTGCTCACTGCTGGGCAGCAGCAGAACTGTCCATTCGTTTTCCTCTTTGAGCTCTTTTCCTCAGCTGCTCTTGAATGGACAAATCTAAAATTTGTCCTGTTCTTAGGAGTCTTGTGATAATCAGTCAGAGGTGCTCGGTGTCAGGATAATGCTGAATGTTGAATCACCAGTGCTGGCTCCTGCAGGATCTGGGATTTGGTGCTTTGAAAGCCACCATGCAGTCTCGGTTTGCTCGAGTGTGTGAAATGAGGAAGGATCTGGTTTGAATGCACCAGTGGGGAGCTGCCCTCTCTTTCCATGACCCTGGGCTGCTTGCACAGCTGGACAAGAGTGAACTCTCAGAGAAGTGGTTCCCAAGCCGAGAGCCAGGGTCAATTATTATGTGAAAATTTATGAAGAACTGAGAATTCTCAAGAGCTGTGACTTCTGTTTTTAGGGGCCTGACAGCATTCTTAAAAAACCATGAAGTTGCATTAGGAGCTGTGTTGTCAGTGTAATTTCTGGTTTTGCTGCCATATTTTCTCCCCGCTGTTTTGAGAGGAGGGAAATGACCTGTTTGACCACAAGTCAAAATGTGAAGAACGCTCTTTAAAATCTGTAATTCATCTTCCTAGGTAAACGACTGGAAGGGTTGAGGGGGCTGCTCTGCCACATGGTCCTGTGTCACTTCAGTGTCTGATCTGTGCTCCTGTTCAATGCTGCACCTTCGGGAGGCAGCAGGAGCCCTGTGCTCCAGCCAGTGTGATCACTGGAGAGTGGGAGATTATTTTTAATCTGAAATCACCGTGCTGCTGCCTCATCTGCCAGCGAGTCAAAGACAAACTCCCCAGAAGCAGCAATTGTTGAGGAATGGAGCTCTGTGGCGCCGGATGCTTTGGCTCAGGGCATGAGACAGCTGGGTATTTCTGAGATGCTGTTTCTGCTGGTGACATCAGAGCTCTGGTTTGCTGGCACGTTGCTAAGTGACTGCCAAAGCTGCTCCCCTGGATAATGACCGCCGAGCCCAGGGAAAGGTAAACAGAGGGTTAGGCTGCACAGCCTTGCTCTGGCAGGAGGTGGGTGGGAGCCAAAGACCACAGCTGCTGCAGGAGTTCCCTGCCTGCCAAACGCTGCTGCGGGAAGGAGATGAAAAATGGGAGCGATTGCAGCAATTATTGAGCCTTGTAAAAATAATTAGCCAGACAACAGCAGGCAAATGGGCCGGGAGGAGAAGGAAAGACAGCTGCCAAAGCAGAGAAAGACAGGACTTTGCTGGGGATGGGAAAGGATGGGGAATTGGGTAAGATGCCCCTTTGATCAGTGGCTGGGGAGAGGAGAAAAATAATGAACGAGCTCTGTGCGCACATCAGAGCAGGGTAAGGAGGGAGAGGGCATCCCCTCACTGAAGCTGCTTCCACCAGAGGCTCCTGCAGGTCGAGTGCCACTTTTGTGGCTTTTCCACAGTTACCAGTGGTGCCAGGTGTGACCAGCAGTACACAGAGAGGTGAGCACAGCTTGTGCAAATGCTTGCCTGACTTTTCCGTGTAGGAATTGGTGCCAGGGCAGTAAGGGAACTGGACAGAATCTTGGTTAGTCCAGGTTTCTAAGTGATGGGAATAAATTTCCTTTAGGATTCCTTTTTCTCCTTCATTCTACGGTTCCTTCTGGAGCCACCAGCAGGCTCATGAATGATTTTTGCACTGTAATGCTGTGGTCTCTGATCTGTGGGCAGAGCTGTCTGCTGTGATACAAGGATGCAGTTAATAAGATTTGACAGCCAGTCTCTGCCGCGTGCTAAATGTCACTTGGTCGTTGGTGATTTCATGGTGACAGTCATTCATATCTCCCGGATTAATTCCAAGGGTTGTTGTCCTCCTGGTTCTGTTTCCCATGATGAGTCTTCCCAGCACCTCTGTTTAGAATTTAGCAGGAATCCCCTCCTTGCTCTGTAAGCTCCTGCAGAGAGATTTTTCTGCATTACCTGAGCAAATCTTTTTGGGCTCTGTAGACCTGTGAGCACACAGACAGCACAGAAGCTGCAACTGCCGTGTGTGTTAGAGGAAACAGCCTGTCACCGGGCTGTTCTCAATCCTCCCACCAGAAATTCTTCTTCACTTGAGGCAGCCAGCCAGAAAGGGGAGGGAAGGCAGCGCTGGGAGAAGCCCCCTTGCAGTCTGTGGAGCTGCTGCTGTGCTCCTGTCCTGGGCAGAGCCAGCTGCACCCGTGTAGTGGAGGGTGATTCACTCACCCGTGATAAGATCTAACAGATAATCTTAACTGAGGTAAACAAACAAGCACCAGCCTAAACTTACTACTAGACTTCGGCTGCCTCTCTGTAATGGAAGGTTTCAGGGAAATTTTGGGGGAATTTGCACTCATGCAATCAGAGCTGCTGACTTCTCATTCAGAGCAGAGAAAAACATTGTATTCAGAATCAGTTATGCTGCTGGCTGGGGTTTTTTATGGCCTCTTCCTCTGTTTTTTGTGACATAAGAGAAGCAGTGTGACTAGTTTTAATTTTCTGCTGTAAGACTGATCCCAGGGCACCGAGTGGGGAGCACTGCTGGACAATTCACACTGTCTCCTGCAGCTGCCACTGGAAGGAGGCCACTTTTCCCTGGACCAGTTTTCTGGGCTCCCTCAGCCTTTGCTAACTCACAGAGGGGCAGGACGTGTGTTTACCAACAGCAGCTTGTGCCTGCAAGGTCTCCAAAGCACAGCCGAGGTAACAGGCACAACCACCTGGTGAGGAGCTGGAAACACCCAGCACCAAGAAGGTGATAAAAAATTAATCAAAGTTGGATTGTGCTGTGGCTGGTCACTGCTGCCCAAAGTGGCTGAAGGGCACTGAAGGGACTTTGCTCTGTCAGCTCTCTCCTGGGCAAGTTTGTTGGGTGTTGTCATCTTGACTTTTTTGCAATTTAGCAGGATTTCATGTGCTATTTTTTGCCATTTGTAAGTTGAGTAGATGCTTGGCTGCCTTTTCTCCTGTGGTCAGCTGGAGCCCCACCACAGAGGTTCGGGAAGAGGAGTGGGGGAAAGGCTCTGGTGCTGTGGACTGAGCAATTCCCAGCGCCCGTGATAAACCAGTTATCACCAAACACTCTGCTGTGCCCGTTGTCAGAGACAAGGGAGGGAAGAGAAGGATTTGGTAAAGGTGAGAGCCAGGGGGAACAAGGGCTCAGCCACGCTGGCAGTGAGATCAGGTGCCTCTATTTGTGTTTTGCCAAGAGGAGGGATGCACATTTCAAATTCCTGCAGGTTTTGCCAGTTCTGATTCAGCAGCGAAAACAAGAGGTGTGGGTTTGGAGGGGTTTGTAATCTGGTAATCTGAGGGATCTGTTCAAACCCCCAGGTTTGCTCTGGGGATCCTTGCAGTGACAGAACCGTGTGGTGTTTGAGGAGCAGCCAGTGGTGCTGGTGTCTGCCCTCGCTGTGGCTTCCCATGCAGGGAACGCAGCGTGAGCAGCAGCCGTCAGGGAAGCTTTGAAGGAAGAGGAGAATGGTAAATAAATAATGTGCAGCATTAGGGAGGAGCAGCCAGGGCATGGCCCTTCACAGGGAATGGGCTCTAAGGGGTGCTGGGGCAGTAAAAGCCCTCATGGCCCATCGGGAGCTCTGTGCTTTGAGCTTGTCTGGCTCCAGGGTGGGAGCCAAGAGACAAGTGTGACAGACTGGGAAATGGCACAGAGAGAGAAATCCTGCTGGTAAAGGAGAAGTCCGAGGAGGGGAAGGATGTATTTTTAGTCTCAAGCGGCTTCTGAAATTTCTTTCAGAAAGGAAATTACATGTGTAGTCAGTAGTTGTATTTTTGTTGGGGCTTCTGAGGGTGGGGAGGAATGTCTTTCAAGGCAAACTCTTTACAAACTCTTCTCTAGAGGGTTGGGTGAGTACCTCGGCTCCCCAGAGCACCCCAAAGCCTGGGGGTGTGTGGCCATTCCACTCCCAAAGCCACAAAACGTGGCTTGGCAGCATTACTGTGCTGTCCAGAGCAGCACGCACCTGCGGAGCTGGTGCTCATGGAAAGAGGATGCAAAGATTTTGTTACATTTTCCCATTAAATCTCCGAGGCTAATTCAGGAAGCCAAAGTCATGCCCAATCCTCTCCTTTCTGACAGTGCTTGCACCGGGTTCTGCTCTGAACATCTGCTTCTGGCGTCCGAACATCGTTCCCCCCTGCCCCTGAGCTCCGTGGCTGTCACTGCCCTCTCCTCACCCCTGGCATTCTGTCATGCTGGCATTCTGGCATTCTGGCATTGAAGAAAGCACATTCTGCTCCGTGTCTCCACCCGTGGCCTGTAAAGAAGAGCAAACTGAAAATCTGGCTCCTGACTGCAGCTGGTTTGCAGCAGCCGCTCAAAGCACCGAACAGAAAGTGGGTAGGAGGAAGGAAATGAGGGTTTTCTCCTGTTGCAGGTAGCAAGGAAATAAAATAGGAAATTCAATGCAAAGTTATCATCTTGCTGAGTCCCCCTGCACCACAGGCTGCAGGTGCTTTGTGGCTGCTTTTGTCTGATGGTTTATTCCTCTCTGCCAGGGTAAAAGCTGGGTCTCAGGTCCCTGTGGTGCTGCAGAGGGTCCCAGCAGAGACCCTTTGGAAAGGGACATCGAGGCAGCGTGGGTGACACCGACACTGTCCCTGTCAGAGCACAAGGGAGCTGCTGTGAGCTGGACGTTCTGATACAGAGCCTGGTGAAAATGGAGTTGTATCAAATTCAGTCCAAGATCGTCACAATTTTCCACCCCAGTGGTTGTAGGCGAAGGTGCCCGAGCTCTGTAATTTGTGTTTGCTTGCTGCCATCCTGTGAAAATGGGAAAATCACTTGGGTGCTGAGGGAGACCCACCCTCACTGCGACCTGGCTGCTGCCGTGTTTGTAATGATTGTACTCTCATAATAGACAATGGAGATTTTACTTTATTTTCTGAGCCACACTCGTTCTTGCAGACACAATCCAAGTGTTTAACATCCTCAGTGTTTGTCCTGCACAGTTTCCCAGTCCCGGCTCTGTTTAGGCTGGCTGGACTGTTCCTTTCTGTGAAATACATCTTCTCTCCTTCGTAAATATTTTTAAAGACTTAATGAAAACAATCATTATCTATTTCTAGACCAAAATTTGAGGACAAAAATTTTGCACTTTCCCGCTACTGAAAAGAATTTGTTTTTCCTTCATCACTGTTCCCATGGTAAAAGTTGTTACCTCCAGCTATGTAAATGAGTCTTTGTCAATATGTCTCAGGTGGAAATTCCCCTGTTTGCAAATGGAAATTTTCCTCTGGTAACAGTAAAAATAATTTTCTTTCAGACAGAGCCATCTCTCATTTAAAAAAAAAAAAAGAAGAAAAATTCCATTCACATTCCTTTTCTCCTTGTTGTCACTGGTGACTCATGCAATGGCCTTTGCTACTTATTTCTGACTCTTAAGTGATTTTTCAGGTGGCTGCTAAAAAATTCTTAAAGCATTTGTCACTGGCATCTGCCTCACTTGGTAGCATGATACATATATTCTGATTTTTATGCAGAGAGTGTATTCGTTCGGGTTCTGAATGTTGCTTAGTTTGGAATACACATTTTTAGATATCAACTAAAGCTAAACAAACAAAAAACCACTGAAACACAACAAGCTCTTGAGTTTGTGCAAAATATTTAGCACAGGCAGGCACCTGCATCTGTCTGCAGGGTGCAGCCAGCCGCCCACACACGAGGCTGCAAGATCCGGCCTTACTGGAAACAGCCACTAAAGACCCCCAAAATTCCCAAACGGGATGAAGGGCTTTCTTTTTAGCACTGTGGCTTTATCACTGAGGTCTGGTTTTGTGAACTCGAGCTGTGCTGCTGAGTGTGGGAAGACTGGGTGCTGCTTTCCTTCTGGCAGCAAAGAAAAGCATCCAGAATCCCCTAAGAGTAATTTCAAGAATAAATAGCGTGGTTTAGTTAAATTGGCAGTTACAACTCATAATGGAAATGTGTGGTTTTAAAGATCACTCATTTGCATTGCAAAGAAAGAAAACAACAAGAGAAAGGAAAGTTGTTTGTCCCTCCTGAAGAACGGATAGTCAGAAAAGGGATGGAGCTCCTGGCCACCTGCGTTTGACATTTTTTAGTTTTGTATCAAAAACCCATGCTCAACAGAAGTGAGCTTTTGGGTGGCATTCCCTGCGAGGGGGAAATGCTGCACTGGTGCTGCAGTCACGCTCTGAAGTGATAAAAACGTGGAGTGCTGTGACACTGCTGCTCTGAACTTGTGCAGCTCCACCAGCTGAAGGCCTCAGACGAGTTGTCCAAGCAGCAAAGCTCCCCAGAATTCCCCATGGAGCATGAAGGAACATTCCCAGTGTTCTGCAAGCAGGAAAAACCACGCAGTGAGAGCTGTGGCACCAGCGTGAGGAGCAGAACAGGAGCCCCTTTCCTGCCCTCGAAAGCCCTGGGTTTGCACAGCAGCCTGTGTGATTTGGCTGGGCGTTCGTGTTTATTTGTGGGGTGTTTTCCCAGACAATTTTCTCCTCTGTTTTGGCAGTCAGTAACCCACAGCACCCCTGGCAGGGCTGCAGCAGCAGCAGCCCCTCCTGCCTCACCTTTGCTCGGTGCCTTCCCCTCCTGCAGCATCCTCCATGCACAGAGCTTGCCTTTGTCCTCACCCCTGAACTCCGGCACGGGCAGAGATTAGAACTCAGAAATCCCTGTGAAGAGGCAGCAAGGGGGTACAAACAAACCCTCATTTTGGGAGCTCTGAAGCAGAACTGCTGCCGGGATTATTCTCCTGTCACTGCAGCTGACTCAGGCCGTGCCTTGTTACATTTTTGCTCTGCAAACATTTGTGGGGGAACCAGAGGGGAACGCGTTGTTCTCAAGTCTGCAGTATCCTTCATTTAAATACATAGTCACACAACTAAAACAGTGTTTTTATCTGGGCAAGGACGCCGAATTGGGCCACTTTGGCCTTCAGCAAGAGAGCTGAGTATCTTTGTCATCATTCTCCCTTCCCTCTGTCATTTTGGGGTTGCAAGATTGACATAATTTCAGAAGGTTTTCAAACACACAGACTGCTCAAGTCCTTGTATCCCACCCCTGTTACTTCACCATCAGCTCCTCACAGCCTGTGGAAAGGTTTTTCTTAATGACATTTTTGTTTGAAAGTGCAGTCATCAAAGAGAAAAACGTGCTGAAGGTTTGTTGTGGTTTTAGCCTCTGAAATCTGTCTTGTGGCAGCATCAACAAGCAAACTGTGGCCTTGCTCCTGAAAGAAAAACAACTCATATTATAACCACGGTGTGCTCAGCCGTCCCAAAGACTGAGCTGTGCAGTGAGTGTCACGTTTGTCCCCGGGGCAGTGTCCTCCTGAGAAGGTCGCTGCGGTGTGGATGGGGAAGAGAGGGAGCAGCACTGGTTTGGGGTGGGTGAAGGATGTGAAAGTTAGGGGTGCATGGAGTGCTCAGTCCAGGGAGCAGGGCTGGGGGCTTGGGGAGCCCCTCGACTCTGTTGCTGTGCTCTGTGAGGTGCAGTTACAATACTCAGTGCAGTTTATCCAAATTCTCCTGATGTCCCTTGGCGTGCATGCGGCTTGCTTGCAAGAGGACCTGGGTGCCCCAAATATGTGTATATATATATGTGTGTGTGTATGTGTATATATGTTTCTGTATATGTGTTTAAATCTCCAAAGCCTGTAGCAGTGCAATATTTATTATTCTACAGCACAGAGAGCTTTTGTGTAACATGCAAAAACAAGCAGTGACCTTCAAATGCTGGAGCAGTTTGGTTTGTCCAGAGGGTTTGGTGTGGCCCGTGGCTGTGCTCGGGCAGGCGAGCCCCATGGCTCACCTCTGACAGCCAGCCTGGATCCGTGCTGCACGCTTTGGGTGGCTGTGATCCTGTTTCAGGTCTTGTTGCAATAAAAAGCAAACAAACCCCCATGGTTTGAGCTTCAAACGCGAGCGGGTCCCAGCCGTGCCTGCAGCCCGCGCGGTTTCCCCGTCAGCACACTAACCTTGAGTAGTGCTAACCACATGGAGTAAAGAGATCAGCTCTCCTCACTCTGCTCGGGCTTCCTGTTTGCCTCCTGGTGCAATGAAGTGCAGTCACTCGGTTTGGTTTTTTGTTTGTTTGTTTGTTTGTTTGCCCCATGCTGGTGAAGGGCGAGGGAGACTCTTGTGGCCCCGTCGGGAAGGGGAACACACCTTCAGAAGTGTTACTGCTCACCACATCTGCCAGCATCTCTGTGGCTGGGAGCCAGGAGGGCACTCAGGGTGTTTGTGTCTGGCTGGAAGCATTCTGGATGGGTGACCCTGGAAATACTGAGGTGTTGCGGTTCCGTGTCTCGTTGTCATCCTCCCTCCTGCTGTGTCTCCTGTAAAAGCTGACCATGTCTCACCTGCAGACACTGGATCAATGTCCTGGGAGTGGGGCAGTGGTGATGCTAGGCTGGGGTCTGCATCCAAGCAGGACAAGGCACCCCCTGACTCAGCAGCAGCGTGGAATTGTGTCATTCTGCAGATTCACCAGATTAAGTGACACAGAACACATGCCCACAGGCAGCAGGAGAGCCTGAGAACACAAAATTAACCCTTCAGAGTTTTATGAACAATCTGGGGAAATGTAAACCAGGCTGGCATGGAGTGGAGATGGACGCTGTGAACTGGCATGCCTTGCATGTCCCTCATGTTGGGTGCATTTGAAATAATTCCACTCGCCCTTCTGAGCAGTTTTCTCTTCAATTGCATTAGCCCTGCTTGGTTCTCAATGACACAGAAGAGAAACAACTCAGTAACCCTCCCTTCTGCTCTTCCTGGAGGTCTCAGATCCCAATCTTAGCAGGTTGCAGCTATTTTTTTGAGTTCCTTTTTCCCTTCCCTACAGTTTCTGATGTCCAGTTTCTCACAGGGTGTGTGGGCAAATGCCCTGTTGGTGTTCAGTTCAGCTGTACATGTGAAACTTGGAGATGCTGAATAGAAAAGCTGTTGAAAAGGAAAAAAAAAAACCAGATCAGAAACCAGAATTCCTGTAAACAGTCTGTTAAAAATATCTTCAACACATGTCAGGGCCCATGATTTAAAATAGACAATTTCTGAGTGTTAAAAGGTCACATGGAGACACGGTACTAGATTCAAATGGAGTTGAACAATGAGTGTTTCAACAGTCACATCTTGTACTGTTGGCAAGATATCTGTGTTGCCAGCTAGTAATGTTGGGGGGAAAAAAATGAGTCAGATTGCAAAAATAATGAGCTTTTCTTGAATGATAACATAGAGGGAGGGAAAAGAGAATTTATACCTTAATCACATGTCTCAGCAAAAGCTTCAGGAAAAATGGTGATTTTGGGAGTCATAAAACTGCAGGACCAGTTGAGGTGATGCAGTAGCACAAACCATGTGCTGTACCAGGGTTGTTTGTTTCCATGTGTGGCAGTGAAATGATTAAAATCACAAATCCACATTCCCAATATTTTCTCATTTGTGACCCAAAGTACGGCGGGCATTTCAGAGGAGATGTGTGAAAAGAGAAAGACTTTCAGATGAGCACATGGTCTTTGAGTATGTAATTGCTACTGAAAATTTTATGAGACAGTGAGGAATGATTGTCTTTGAACACTGGAAACATTTCTTGTCCCCATCTGCTGCTGCTTTGGAACCACTAATTTGCCATGACAGTTGGGAGAGCTGCACTGAGCAAAGGGTGGTGGCAGCCCCAGGGGTGTGAGCAGTGGCTGAGCCGTGGGGAGCTGGTGGGATGAGACCCTGCACAGTGGTTTAGTGCCTGGGTGGGCTTCCCCTGCAGTCCATGGACCTGCACAACACCTTGGGGAGAGAAAAAACCGAGTGCGTAACCCTGTGTGTCCTTGGGATCCAGCGTCTAAGGGAGTGCTTGGTCCCGTTCCCGTGATTAGCAGGTGGATGTGGAACACCAGGCGTGTTAAAATCCACCCTGCTCCAACTTTGCAGCCTCGGGCACCTTGCCTGCCTTGGAGGCGTTTCTTCTCATCCCCTAAATCCACCCGGCTCTGCTCTGGGATTTGGGGTATTCCCCATCCTTATTGCACTGTTCCCACCGAGAGCACTCTGCAGGTACCACCAGGGTCTCTCTCTCCCCTTCTGTTTGGGGCCCTCCCTTTTCTCTTACAGTCCATGTCTTTTCCCTTTAAATGCCTTTCTCCCTCTTTTTCTCCAGACTCAGTGCCACCCAATTTCCAGTGTTCCCACAGTTTCCCAGATGAAGAAAGAGCAGTTGTACGACCGAGGTTGTCAGGGAGCGCTTTCCAGGAAAGGAGCGAGCCCGAGCCGTTCGACATCTCCGGGCCGGGGGCTCCGGGGTGCGCGGCCGGCGCTGCGGGGCCGGCTGCGGCAAATGCGGGCTGTGCCGGGCGCCTTCGGCCGCCAGCGCTGCTGCTCGGGAAAAGCGCTCGCTCCTGCTCCCCGGAGAGAGAGCGGGGCTCTGCAGAGCCGCTGGCCCCGGGGCGCGGCCGGAGCTGCCCGGGGGCCGCCCTTGGCGCTGTGTCCCCCGTGCTGGGCAGCGCTGGGCTCGGTGTCCGGAGGGATGGATGGATGGATGGATGGATGGATGGATGGATGGATGGATGGATGGATGGATGGATGGATGGATGGCAGGCAGCGGGCTGTTGTGGCCAGGAACCACTCATCACCTGCCGGCCCGGCCCACGCGGTGCTGGTGAGCTCTGGTGCTGCTGGTGTCTGCCTGGCCTGTACGGTGGCTTTGGTACACGGTGCGTTGTGGCCACAATTGTCACTCCCGGGCCTGGGGAGTGGCGGCACCTGGTCATCCAGACCTTCCCTGGTGTACTGCCAGGCTCAGCTGTTNGGTGCAGAGCGCTGCTGCGGCCCCGCCAGCCGCGTGTGCCGGTGCGGCAGAGGGTGGCGGCCGCGTCACGCTCCGGACCCTCGGCGCGCTCGGCTGCCAGCACCGCCTGCCGCCGCTCCTGCCGGCATCTCCCGGTGCGTGCGGAGCGGGGCCGCGGCTCCGGGCCGGGCTGGGCACCGGGCCNGCGGGCTGTTGTGGCCAGGAACCACTCATCACCTGCCGGCCCGGCCCACGCGGTGCTGGTGAGCTCTGGTGCTGCTGGTGTCTGCCTGGCCTGTACGGTGGCTTTGGTACACGGTGCGTTGTGGCCACAATTGTCACTCCCGGGCCTGGGGAGTGGCGGCACCTGGTCATCCAGACCTTCCCTGGTGTACTGCCAGGCTCAGCTGTTCACAGCCGTGTCTGTTTTTGCTGTGGGTTAGCTTTGGATCATGTTTTTGGCAGGGCATGAGGAGTCTTTTAAGAGCTCCCAGATGAGAGTCTCAAACACGGCATGCTGAACGTGCCTGAGATGGGAACCTGGAAGTTGAATGTCATGATAGAAGTCATTAGAAACGCATGACTTGTTTTTTTTTTTGTTTCCATCAACAAGATGAACTCGGGTTTCTGGTATTGTGGAGCCGTTGGGAACAGTTGAAAAAGCCTAATTTCAGCAACTTCTTCAGCTGGAAGCTTTCGTTTATCACAACTTCCTCCAACTCCCAGGCTCTGCCTGTGTTAGCAGTAATAGCAAGGGTGCAAGGATCTCATATCACTTTGCAAGCATTTAGGAGTTACAACATCCCTTTACAGGCTGTACTTGTGCACATTAGAAAGCTGAAACACAGAGGAGTTCGTTGTTTGATGTTGTGCAGCAAACAATTGTCAGGTTTGGGAACAGAGCTTTGCACGTTGTTGGTTTTCAAGATTTTGCTTTAACCACTGAATGTACGGTTTGCCACCAGGCAGTTCCTCAGGCAATACTGTGAACTTGCCTAAAAGCTGATTGGAAGCTTCCACCAGAGAAAGGTTCTCGGGTCTCCCATCAGGTGCTCTTCTCACTCTGTGGTGCCTCTCTGCCTCTCTCTGTGGTTATGCTGTTTTACTTCCAGAATGAGGAATGGCTTCACATTTCTTTTTCTCTTGAGTTGCTTTGCCTGAACTCCTCTTTCCCTCCCTCTGGCTATTGCTTCTGGTTGGATCCAAGGTTCTGCTGAGCCTGAAAGATGGCATATTGCTCTGACACTCTTCTGGAGCTGGGAGCTCCAAAAACTGCAGCCTGTTTTTATCACCACATGTGCATTCTGCTTTCCTATCTCTTGTCTTGCTGACAACCCCTGTCATCATCAGCCCTGCACACAAACAAGGTTATCCCCAGCTCAGATCACATTAGTGTAGTTCTGCTTCCATTACTTTTTCCTGTGAGCCTGTTTTGTGGGGGTGTGTGTGTGTGAGGTGGGCACTGAACAATTGAAAAGCTCAAAGGAGTCTTTATTTCATTAAGGGAAGGGCCCAAGCCAAGGGATTCTTTAGCCCCAGGGGCTGTATAAAGCTTGATCCTTGTAGTTTGCACATGACCAGAACACATCCATGGAAGGTGGGAAAGTCCATGGTTCTCCAGTGACATCTTGGTGCATAGAAGATGCTGTTTTTTGTTAATTCATTGCTGGTTTTTATCAGCACCTCTGGTGGGGAAGGGGATGCTCTGTAGTCTCTCAGAGGCCTGAAGAGTTAGGTGTGGGCACTTTCATTGTGTTCATGGTGCATCTACATCCATCTAATGGTGTGTGCAAGTAAAAGTCAGATTAACCAGGGGCTTAGAAATATCTGGGAAAAGGCATTGTCAAAGCAACATAACTGTGTGTCTGGTATGTAGAGCTGGATGGACAATGAACTGCTGTTGGGAGAATGAGTGAATCAGTGCAGGCAACTGTGTGGCAGGATGGGAGAGATCAATGTACAAAATGGAAGCTGATAATATGAAAAAAACCACCTTTATTTGATTTTTATATTTGGTAGAGGTAAAGTCATATGATGGTAAAGCAAGTAAAGGAAATTCAAGTATTCTAAACTAGGGTTTGAGGAAGATAAAAAGCCAGGCTCTTGATTTTAGGGGTTGTTCAGTGTTTGAATGATTTTCCCCACTTTTCCAAGGGGTGCCCAGTGTTTTTCCTGCCTGGTTCTTGGGCTGAGTTTGGCGCTTGTGCGTGTGCTGAAGGAGGCACCAGAGACAGGGCTGTGGGCAGCCTGGGTCTGTGCTGAAGGTGCAGGCCTGTCCCAGGAGCTGAGGGAGAGCAGGGATGGCCTGATGGCACAGCTGAGGCACGGATCCTGCTTTCAGAGAGGCTCCTGGGGCTGCAGTGGCAGCACACCTGTGGCACAGGAGCAGAGCCCGACCTGTCACTGCCAGCTGCACGAAGGGGAGCAGCCCCAGCGTGGTTCTGCTGTGGGACTGGCTCTGGGTGTGGGTCTCCAGCAAACCCTGCAGGGGGGAGTCCCCTCTCCCCCAAACTGCCGTGTTTGACACACTTACCTGCTGCAGGATTCTTCCCAATCTGTCTCGAAGGGCACTTTGGGGGTTACTTTCGCTGCCAGTCGACGCTCAAATGACTTGTCTGCACTGTGGACTTGTTTCACCCTGTAACCCCAACCAAAAAACCAAGACGAGGCTTAAAACACTTTCAGAACAGGTTGGAGTGCTGTGAGAGCTCAGAGCTGGTTCAGAGTGTACTGATGGTGTGCTAAAGCCATGTCAAACACGTGTGTACTTCAGAATTCCCGTGGTCTCCTCTCCCAGCCAAGCCCATGCCTGCAATGAGAGGGACTTCCTGCAGTCAGTCATGCAGCACATCACCTGTGAGCTCTGCTCTGCTCGTTTACTATAAACTCGAGAGGTATTTTGGTAGTCCTGGGGTTTTGTAATTTTGCAATTTGTTTGTGGGTGTTGGAGCTTCCGTGTCTGTCTGATGCTGCAGCCTGGCTGAGGTCTGGGTATATTCATGCTGGGTTCTGTTGAAAAAATCCTGCATCCTCTAAATCCTCTCAGTCAGGGAGTTTGGAAAGACAAGGTGTTGAGCTTGAACTGACACCGTAGTGCTCATGGCTTAGACAGGCACTTCATATTCCCTGGATGTGGTGCCAGATAGAAATCCTCAGCAGAAGGAAGCAGCTCAGCCATTGCTGTGTCTCTGTCTCTGCTGGTCAGTAGAGTTGTGGTAGTTTGCTGATTCAGGCTGGGGTAGCAGATACACCAGAAACCTGCTGTTTTTATTGTTGATGGGCAGAGAAGAAGGCCAGCTTGTTTTGCTTTATTCAAGCTGTAAAGCTTGCCTCCTCCCCCTGTGCCCTCCCTGCACAGCCCGGGTGGTTTGTGGTCTCTACCCGTGCTGAGGAAGCAGGACAGATAAAGCACAGCTCATGTTTCTGGGAATCCTGACCTCACTGCTGACAGGGAAGTGGTGTGCTCCCAGGACCTGCCAGATAAGATGCTGGGCTCCTTGTGCTGAAGCCCAGGGCTGGCTCCTGAGGAGCTGCCAGCAGGACTTTGTGGTTTGGGAATCAGCAGCACTTTGCTCAGCTCCTTTCAAAGTCTCTGCACCCACGGCTGCCAGGCTGTGTTTTAAGTTGTGAATGGGGAAATTTTGTGCTGGTTTCATGGGCTGAGGAGAAGGGACACGGACGTGCTCAGGGCTGAGTTTGGGGCTGGGGCTGTGGAGCACCCTCCAGGCTGTACCACTGGGATGTTCCTCTGCTGACCTGGCACAAAAACCCGGGTGAGAGGGAGCTGGGGTGAGCTGGTTTCTCTGCTGGGGTGGTTGCAGAGAATTAGTTAGAGCCACTTTCCTGTCTCTTGCTGGGAGCCAATGCCAGCAGTTCCAGAGTCTCCCAGCACGCGGGGACACCACGCTCTGCCTCTTGTCATCTGTGCAGGACACTGGAGGTTTTATTGCTGTGGTATTTTGCCTGTGGGCCAATGGATGGAGACCTTGTTAGAGGTCTTTGAGAAGAGAAATGTCTGACAGGCTGCTGGTGAATGCCTTTTGTTTCATCCTGTGTTTGAAAACAGCAGTTTGTACCTGGTAACATTCAGATTCTTGTTCTCTTTCCATTCCTTGGATGTACTGAAAGTAAATTGTAGCCTCCTGCCAAGGGACAGGCTGCAGATGGAATTAACAAACTTATTCTGATTGCCTCACCCTTCAACTTGGTTTTTCTATACTTGTAGAGGGGGGATGGACAGCAGAGTATTATTTGTTTGTGTGTATAAAAATGCATGCGTACTTGGAACCAGCAACAACTCTTTCTCCCTCTTGCAGACTGGAACTGAGCTCTGGAAAAACAAAGTGGAGCTTGGAGCATGTGGCCTGAGGATTGCCTTACACAGCCAGGGGTAGGAACTTACTGTTTCTCTTGGCTGCTTGGTCATAGATGAGCTATTGGGACCATGCCTTTGTTCTCCAGAGAAGATAATTCTCTTATTTCTCTGTCAAATGCAGGTGTAGATGTTAATCCCGGCCTAGAAGGGATTAAGAGAGGGTTGCATTGAAATAGAAGCAAATGCTATAGTTACATGTGCTCAAAGGCACTGAGGTGGAGTTTTTACTGAGGTCTATGTTCTCCTGAGCTTTAAGGCTGTACTGACCTTCCTTTCTTTGGGTTCACTAATTTTCTACAGAGCCCAGCACAGAACAGAGCATATAATATGTAGTCAGCAGCAACGATTGTTTTCCTTTTCTTGCAGGTGGTAGCTAAGCAGTGAGCAGGATGCCCCCAGGCATTTACTGCCCTACGGAATTCTGGTCCAAGGGGGAAAACCAGAACATCCAGGTGGACTTCCTGCTGCCCACAGGCATATACTTAAACCTCTCTGTGCCCTGCAATGCCAGCCTGGGCACCATCAAGCAGGTAACAGCCTTGTACCAGCTGTGGGGTGAAGGTCTGTGTTACAGCCAGGGGCCCATCTGCTGCAGAGCTCTGCCTCCAATAGCAGGCACTGAGGATGAGAGTCAAAAAAGGGATGTGAAGTCATGTGAGAGTGCTATGCACAGGGAGAGAAGCATCTCTGGGACTGGATAGTGTTGACAAGACTTGAGAAGCTCTTGGCTCCTGTCCTTGGCATCCTGACAGATTTCATGTTCCTGGGGGCAAGTTACTTAACCCAGTTTTGTTTCCAGTGTGAGTAATTGCTCTGTTTCACAGGACCAGAGTCAGCAGGTGCTGGCTGTGAGATGTTCAGGTGGGAGTTATTTGAATGCTCAGGTAGAGGGATTGACATTGCCCACAACAAAGGGCACCTGTAAATAAACCTACCCAGGAGTTCAGCAGGAGCTGGAGCCACCAGAAATGGCTGAGGAGCAGCCTGGGAGTGCAGGACCAGGGTGCTGTGAGGAGCTTGGGCTGTGCTCTGCCTTAGCTGTGTGCTGAGGGACAGGTGGTGGGTGAGGTGTGCAGGTGACAGCAGCAGGTGACAGCAGCAGGGTGAGGCGTGCAGGTGACAGCGGCAGGTGACAGCAGCAGGGGGACAGCAGCAGGTGACAGCAGCAGGTGACAGCAGCAGGGTGAGGTGTGCAGGTGACAGCAGCAGGTGACAGCAGCAGGTGACAGCAGCAGGTGCCCGTGCCCCCGCAGGTGCTCTGGAAGCACGCGCAGTATGAGCCGCTGTTCCACATGCTCAGCGACCCCGAGGCCTACGTGTTCACCTGCATCAACCAGACGGCCGAGCAGCAGGAGCTGGAGGACGAGCAGCGCCGCCTCTGCGACATCCAGCCCTTCCTGCCCGTGCTGCGCCTCGTGGCGCGCGAGGGGGACAGGGCCAAGAAGGTCATCAACTCCCAGATCAGCCTGCTCATCGGGAAAGGTCAGCGCTGCGCACGGTCACCGCTCTGTCCCAAGGGCCTGGCTGCTGTGGGACAGTGCTGCAGGCCTGGCACATCAGCAGGACCCGTCTGTGGGGATGCAGAGGGAGCGCTGTCTGTGCAGAGCCAGGGAAGCTCTGCTTTCTGCTGGCAGGGCCCGGGGGTGTTGGGTCAGGGCCACTGCACATCACCATCGCTGATTGCTGGCAGCCTGGCTGACTCTGCCTTTGGCCTCGTGTTAAACGCCTGCTCAGGAGACTTTCACAGACGTTTGAGGAAAAGGCTCGTTTCCCCCACTGGCTGCACATGCTTACTTTGCCTTCCTCTCTTACTTTGCACCCAGGTTTGCACGAGTTTGACTCGGTGCAGGACCCGGAGGTGAGCGATTTCCGCACCAAGATGTGCCAGTTCTGCGAGGACAAAGCGGCCAAGAGGCAGCAGCTCAGCTGGGCAGCGTGGATGGAGTACAACTTCCCCCTGCAGCTGGAGCCCGTGGCCAAGGGCCTCGGCACTGGCTTTCTGCAAATCCCCACCAAGAACATTTTTGTCAACATCAAGTTCCAGTCTGGCGGGGTAAAGCACAAACTTTTCTGTCACGGTGGTTGATGGTTTGTGCTTTTCCTTTGGAAACCTCTGTGCGCGTGGAGACAGAATAATGTGTGCCTGGACAGTGTTTCCATGTGCTCAGTGTGCGTTCTCCAGATTGCTTTGCCCGTGGAGATGGGTGGGAGGGAGCTGCTCTCCCTCCTGAGCGTGCACTGGGTGTACTGGTGAGCTGGAAGCTGAGGTTGCTGCATGTCCATGAGCTGGAAACCTTTGTGGGTTTGGGTAGGAAAGGAGCACAGAATCCAGTACTCGGCTTTCCCTTGGAAGCTCAGGAGCCTGCTCAGCAAACACTGGCTGCAGGCACTGCTCTGTGCTGCCCGTGGGCCCCTGCTCCTGCCTTGGCTGGTTCTGCACCTTGTGCCTGGGCCTGGAGCAAGGTCACCCTCGCAGGAGAGGGGCCTTCAGGGCAGTGTCTGTGAGCAGGGGGACCCTTCCAGACCCTGCCCTGCCGGTGCAATCACTGTGGGAAGGTTTTTAATGACTGGCAGCCACATGAACTGGTGATTCTGCTGAAAATTGAAGTTCCTGATTTCCAGCCTCGTGCTGAAACTTGCTGCTGCCCAGTTTGGGAAACATCCCTGCTTACCATTGCCTGATGTGTGTGTGATTGCCCCTTGCCATCCTGCTCCTCGTTGCCAGCAGCAGGAATGTTGCTCCCTGTCTGTGCCACGCCAGCCCTGTGCTGCTGTCTGACAGTTTGTGTGTTGTGGGATTGCAGGAGAGCTTCACGTTCCAGATCTCCCCCTGGGAGTTCCCCATCACCCTGATGAGCTATGCCATTAAGAAACAGGCCACTGTGTTCCGCCACGAGACCGTGCAGAAGCCAGAGGACTACACCCTGCAGGTGAATGGGAAATGTGAATATCTCTATGGCAACTACCCCCTGCACCAGTTCCAGGTGAGCCTCGTGTCTTGCTTTGCCTGTGACTGTTCCCACGTGGCCTTCTCGTGCTGGGCATGGGCTGGGAGGTGCTGCCAGGGAGCCAGGGCTGTGTACAGGAGGGCAGCACCTCTGTGACAGGACCTGGGTGCTCCTGAGGGCAAGGGGGGCTTCCAGCAGCCTAACCACTCCTTGGTTTTGGGGGGCCAGTGCTCTGAGCCTGTCCCTGGGTGCCAAGTGCTGTGTAAATACATTTAGAGACTGGTTCTGGAAATATCTGCCTGCTTGTATGGTGGGATGAGGGTTCTCCTAATCAAAGCTGGGCAAGTGATCCTGAATCATGTGCTCCTCTGGCAGGGCAGACTGCTGCTGGGAGTGCTGAATCCTCCTCAGTGTTTTCCCTTAATGCAGCCATTTGAGTCCATTGATGAAATGCCAGCTATAAAAGGCACTTCATATTCTCAGTTCTGGCAACACGAGGCCAGCGAGTCGCAGGTTTCTAGAGCAGGAGGAGATAGCTGAGAAGTGGAATTGGATTGTTGCTGTGTCCTCCCCTGAGCCCCTGCCCGGGTTCCTGCCTGGCTGGTGGCTCTGGCGGTGGCCTGGCTGACCCTGTCCCCCCTCAGCACATCCGCAGCTGCCTGCAGCGGGGCCTGACCCCCCACCTGACCATGGTGCACTCCTCTGCCATCATTGCCATGAGGGACGAGCAGACCAACTGCATCACCAGCCCCCCAAAGGCGGCCCCCAAGCCCCCCCCGCTCCCCAAGAAAAAGGTAAAAGGGGACAGGGACCTCTGAGCTCACCCTGGGCTCCTCTGTTGGCTGGGAACAGCAGTGGGTTCTCCCTGCCCTGCTCAGGGCAGCTTCCCAGCTGGGGTCTAGGGTGGGAATTCCCAGCCAGCCTTCCAGCCCCCTCCACAGCTCCCCTGGTTGTCCCAGGCTTCTTGCTCTTTTCTGTGGGACCCAAAAGCATGGAATGGGAGACGAGTTCTGCTGCTGACTTGAGTTGCATCTGCTTCTGATCAGAACCCTTTTCTCTTTCCAGCCAAACTATGGCTCTCTCTGGTCCTTGGAGCAGCCTTTCTACATCGAGCTGGTGCAGGGCAGCAAGGTGAACGCAGACGAGAGAATGAAGGTGGGTCCTGGCTCACTCTGGGGTTTGTATGTGTTGTGCTTTCCCAGTCACAGCCCCTGGTTTGTGTGGGGCACAGTGGTGGCTGGCAGTGTGATCTCACCTGCTCCTGAGGGGCTTCCTTCAGCCTTTGGCAGTGTCTGAACTGCAGCACCACAGGAATGGGGAGGGAAGTGGGCAGACAGCATCCCAGCATTGGAAAAGCTGCTGCACAGCCAGCAGAGCTGCTGCCCTGAGGTGATGGCATTGTCCAGGGCTGGGCAGGGCAGGGAGGCTGCAGCAGCAGCAGGGGAAACCCAGCTCTGGGAGGAGAGTGATGGGAGAGGAGGTGACTGGCCAAGGGAAGGCAGGAGGCAGCAGAGGCTGGGGTGTGTGGGGTGTTTGCCATGAAGGGGGAGATGAGGAGAAGGGGAACAGCTGCCCTGTGGGGAAGGAAGGAAACTGGGTGGGAATGTGTGACATCAATCAATATGCAAGTCTGCGTGAAGTGAGAAGATAACAATGCCCTTACTGAGGCCGAGTAAAGAGAGAGACTTCAGAGCTGAACGTCCCAGTGGACTGGGCGAGAGACAGGAGCAGGACAGCCTGTCCTGGGAGCAGCTGCCCTGTCCCCGTCCTGCTCAGCAGAGGCAGGTCCCGTGGCCTGACGGTGCCCTGTCGCTCCTGCTGCCCTCAGCTGGTGGTGCAGGCAGGGCTGTTCCACGGCACGGAGATGCTGTGCAAGACGGTGTCGAGCTCGGAGGTGAGCGTGTGCTCGGAGCCCGTGTGGAGGCAGCGCCTGGACTTCGACATCAGCGTCTGCGACCTGCCCCGCATGGCCCGGCTCTGCCTCGCCCTCTACGCCGTCATCGAGAAGGCCAAGAAGGCTCGCTCCACCAAGAAGAAGTCCAAGAAAGCCGTAAGTGAAGCCAGCCCGGGGCTGAGCCAGGCTGGCCAGGGCTGCAGTCCTGAACCCAGTGCCCTTTGCTTTCAGAGAGCTCCATGTTAATAGAACAGCTTACAGAACAATGGCCAATAACTTCTGCAGCAGGAACAGGAAGCTGAGAAGTGGCTGCCTGTAAGAAAGGCTGTTTATTTGTAATTTCTTCTCTAGAAAGACCATTAGGAAACATACCCAGCATCTGACTGGCCCTGAAGAGGAATCACTTATCTCGGTGTCCCTGTTTCGCTCTTCCGCAACTTCCTTGTTTTGTAGCTGAGGTTAAACCATCATCTCTGTTGCACTTTCTTTCTAACAAGGTCTTTACCCTAGTGGAGCAAATTACCAGCTATGGAAGGGGAATAAACTGAGAAATATGGTGAAGCATTAGGCAAGGTAAAATTAAAGTGCAGATTCTTCAAGGTTACAGTTCAGGTGTTGCAAACTGAGCATAGAAAGTGTTAAATCACTTGGGAAGCACTTGGTTTGAGCATCTTAGTCAGAGGTAGTGATACTTCTCACTTTCTGAAACTTCTAGCCCATTAATGATTTAGTAATTAAAAGTAGATCCAACTGCAGCCTGTAATTGAATTGCTGATTTCCCAGAGTTGTAGCGTAAGCCTCAAGCTCTTTTCTTTATGAGCAGCAAATGCTTGATTGCCTCTGCAAATTGCTGTTTCTGTGACCACAAGGACTGTTCTCATGCCTTAAGGAGAGGGTTACTCATGCCATCTGTGCTAGAGTGCAGAGGAATGAGGCACTGGTGAGTGGGATACAGAAGATTTCAGTTCTGCCCACTCCTCCTCGCTGTTGGGAGGCTCCTGGAGCTTTGTTGTGCTGACATCAGGGGGTTCTCAGGGTTACTGTGCAGTCATGTCTGGGAGCAACAGCCAGCTCTTGAATCCTGCTTGTGGGGACCAATTTCTTGCAGACTTCAGACTGGAAACATTTTGAGGCCAGGACCACGACTAACTGTTTTATTGATGGGTTTCTTTTTTATTTGAGAACAGCAGAACCCCAGCTCTTGCTGGAGGCTTTTGTTGGACAGAAGATCTGATTCATCCACAGGCTGGATGTTTGTGGTCACACTGGAATAATTTTCAGTTTTGAAGCAGTCAAAAGGAAATCTTGCTGTTCTGATTGACAAAACACAACCAGTCTGTTTAGCTGACTTGTTAAGAGGATCTCATTCATGTGTGTTCTGGTGCTGGCAAAAGGTGGGTGCATTCTGATGAGCTTTTAATATAAAACCACAACATTGACTGCAGCTGAGCACTGCAAAAAGGAATTTTTCCCCGTGGTGAGCTACAGCTCTGAGTGAAGTGCCCAGAAATCATTTCAAATGATTGGTAAGGGCAGGTTACAGAGTGCAGCCTGATTTTTTTGTTTGTTTGTTTTGATTGTTATTTTTTTCCTTATTCAGAGGTTAATTCCATGCATGTTGCTTACATGCAGACTGTCCAGAGCAGATAGGTGGGATTAAATAATTTACTACCACAAAAGCAGGCATGTTTGCAGGCTGACTGGATGAGTCAGAGGGTTAATGTCACCCAGAGGGTTGGCTTTCAGTGTTTCTCTGAATCATGCAGGAGATGGCTGTCTTTAGAATGCTGGATCCTTGTTTTGCTGGACCTCATCCACCAGAAATCTTGCCTTGTGTTTTGGCAGGCTCTGAGCTGTGGTTAGATGTCATTTACTCTGTTAGAAAAGGTTATTGCTGTGTTTTATTTGGCTTTTCCCTGTTGTCTGGAAGCTGATGTCTCAAATGTGATTTTACTGAAGATATTTGGAGTAATCAAATCAGCTCCAAGGTTTTGAGAGGCTGCTGGAAGTGACTCATTTTGTCACGTTAGAGGGAGATGGGGAAATGTTCCCCCCACCAAGTGCTTGGGTGTTCTGTGGGGTGAGGCTGCTGCACTGTCTGGAGTGCCCCAGTGGAGCCAGCTGTGTCTCTGTGGCTCCTTCAGAGGTGGCACTGTTTGAATTCCTGCCATGTAACCCCTTCTGCAGTCACTCTGTGTGCTGTGATCTGAGCTCTGAGTGCTCTGTATGAGCTCAAGTGTTCCATTTGGGGAACCTGACTGCAGGAAAGCTGAGCTCACTCGTGGAATGTGTGTCTGCTCTAGGGCTGGGAGCTGGGTGAGGGCAGGGGCTCACTTTGTCTTGGCCATGTCCCAGTCACTTTACTTGCTGGAGTCTCCCTCCTTGAAAATGAGACTGGGTTGGATTTGTGGGGTTTATTTTGGGGGTGTGGTGAGGGATTGGCAGCATGAAGTTTGATTTCTATAGATAGTGTTTATTATTGTACAAAGAAGCCAAGCCTTTTTTTCCTATTATGAGCTATTTCTAGCATCCTTTGTCTCATTTTCCAAAATCGTGCCTGCTCTGTGTTCCCTGTTTCAAAATTAAACTTCTTCCCCCTCCCCTCAAATTGTGGAGTATATGAAATATGTAACAGTTCCCTCAACTATTGAGTGTAGAGTAGCAAGGCCTTATTGGAAAATTAGAGATTCTTCAGCTATGCCAAATATCAGGAGGTGAAGTTTTAGACACATTTGCGGGGAGCATTTGGTGCCATTCAGCACCACACAAAAGACTGCAGGTTTTGGCAGGTGCCCGTTGCCATCGTGCACTCTTAATTTTGGAGAACTCAGCAGTGAGCAGGCAGGATGTCCCTCTGCAGGGGGACTCAGTGTCAGCCCAGCCCCCACGAGTGCTGTCTCCCTGCAGGACTGTCCCATCGCCTGGGTCAACGTGATGCTCTTTGACTACAAGGACCAGCTGAAAACAGGGGAGTGCTGCCTGCACATGTGGTCCTCCTTCCCAGGTATGGCAGCAGAGGCAGCTGCTGGGTTTGGCATCCTCAGTCTCCCCCGGGAGGTGCAGTGGCCACTGCTCTGTGCTGAGCTGGCAGCTGGAGCCCTGCCAAGGCAAGGCTTTGTTGAGCTTGGCTTTGCACGTGTGAGCTGAGAGGTGGCTGCTCACCTGAGGATGTCACATGAAGGCTCAGGAGGGTGAAGTGCTCGTGGCCGGGCAGTGCCCAGGGACAGTCTCTGCTCTGCTTTCTGCACCAAAGCTCCACAAGATTTGGGCTCATGGGTTTGATGTGCTTTGTTTTTCAGACGAGAAAGGGGAACTTCTGAACCCCATGGGCACAGTGCAGTGCAACCCCAACACAGAGAGTGCAGCAGCCTTGGTCATCTGCTTCCCCAGCGTGGCAGCACATCCTGTGTACTACCCATCCTTTGAGCAGGTGGGAGGCACAGGAATTCCCTCGCTGTCCCTTCCACTGGGAGCCTCTGGGGCAGCCATTGACAGGGACTGGGTGCAAGCAAACAATGAATAGATATTGTTAACTGAAAATTTCACTTCTTCCTCTTACCCAATGGACCTTTGAGTGAATACTTTTCCAGGTAAAGCTGCTCTCATAGAGGAGCATTTGTTTAAAAAATGGGTTTAACTGAGCTGCCTTCAAACTCTATTAGGCTCTGTAGGGAGGAAGAGGAATAAAGGGGAAATGAGTGAAAGTGGGCAGCTCCCTCCCTTTCAGCAGAGTGATACATGCCGTGTGTGAGGTGGAGATTTTCCATCTGTCACTGCAACTGGCCAGATGAGTGGAAGAAGAAATGTGCCTGTTAGAGGGGAGGCAGGAGATTTGCTCAAGAGGCAGGGTCTGGAGCAGAGGCTGGAACAGGCTGTGCCAGGAAAAGGGGAGCCCAGGCAGAGGTGGCAAGTGGCTGACCTCCAATGCAGCATCAATGCCTGAAGTGATGGTGACAATTACAGAGGAGCTGAGGAGCCTTTCTCACCCTCTTTCTTTGTGTCCCAGCTGCTGGAGTTGGGAAGGAATGGAGAACAACCCCGAGCTGCAGCAGAAGATTCTGAGGAGGTGAGTCTTCTGGCACCAGTTTTCAGCTGCCTGCAAGCCTGGTTCCCTGGACTGGTTGTTCCCACCCTCCCCCCTCCCAGCATTTCTCACCCAGCTGGGTGTGCCCGGGTCCTGCAGGGTCTCGGTGGGCTGAGGCTGAGCCCAGTGTGCTCCTTGCTGTGCAGAAGCTGCAGCTGAAGGAGATCCTGGAGCGGAGGAGCCACACGGAGCTGTACGAGCACGAGAAGGACCTGGTGTGGAAGATGAGGTACGACATCCGTGACCAGTACCCGCAGGCCCTGGCCAAGCTGCTCGTCATCACCAAATGGAACAAGCACGAGGATGTTGCCCAGGTGAGGATGGTGGGGCTGGCAGCCAGGGCTCCCTTTTTGGTCCCTCCTTCAGTGTCTGCATTCCTGTGTTTGGGAGCCCAGCTGAGCAGGGATGTCTCACAGGTTTCTCAGGGAATTTCCCAGCTGAGGTCTGGCTCTTCTGGGCTCTCCTTGGTTCTGGGGGCTGTCCCGGATTCATTACTGGCTAGCAAGGTCTTGTTTATCCCTTCAAGAAACTGGAGGCAAGAAAAAAATCTGTCTAATTCTTGGGAAAAAAAGAGGTCTCGGTTGAATATTCTTAAATGATAGTAAGAGATCAGCACAAGCCACCTCAAGGGGTCAGTTTTTGACCTGGTATCTGCAAACTTGCTGTGAGGCATCTAGAAATAGTGAGCACCCCTGTAAGGAGCTGCTCTTTCATCACTAGAATTTCACATTTATATCCATTGTCATAAAAACCTTGCTCCTTTTTTTAGCTATTTTTTTTGATCATTACAGATGATTTCCCTGCTTCAGACCTGGCCAGAGTTGCCTGTCCTGAATGCCTTGGAGCTGCTGGATTTCAGCTTTCCTGACCGTTATGTTGGTTCCTTTGCTATCAACTCCCTGAAGAAGCTGACGTGAGTGCTGTCCCCAGGGGAGGGGCAGAGCCCTTTCTATTTCTGCTCAGGGCTGCTGAGGGCTGTCAACAGGAGTGACAGCCTTGTCTTTTATGGCTTTTACAGAACACTTGTGGGTTGTGTTTCATGTTTCCTTTCTGTCCACAGGGATGATGATGTGTTCCAATACCTGCTGCAGCTTGTCCAGGTGCTCAAGTATGAGTCCTACCTAGACTGTGAATTAACCAAGTTCCTGCTGGAAAGGGCATTATCCAACCGCAAGATCGGCCACTTCCTCTTCTGGCATCTGAGGTGAAGAGCAAATGTTTTAGGCTTTTTCTCAGTAATCAAGTGAAACCAGCATTTACTGAGTCCTTCATTGCTCTGTGAAGTGGGAACTGCCACTTTTTACCTTGGGTGACTCAATAAGAATTATTCCAGGAGGACAAAATATCAGGTTTTATTCATTTATTTTTGTCTTTTGTCGTTGTAGTGGTGGTGTTTGTGTTAGGTTCTGTTTTCAGAATTTATATATATTTGTGACTATACACACACATGCCTCTGAGCTGGAATTTGCTTTGGGCCTCCACGGCCACCTGTGAGCTCTGAGCTGTAAGCTCTGAACTGTTCTTGCTCCCCAAGGGATGTTCTCAAAGGAGGGGTTGGTGACTGAGTCACCCAGAAAGATGTTTCATCACCTCAAGCAATGGTTTTCCTCCATCACCTTCTGGGGTGAGGGTGGTTTTTTTTCCTTCCCCATTAGATAGAATCTGAACAGCCAATGCTGTGGGGTGTTCCCCCTGGTGCTGGTGCTGGTGTTGGTGTGAATGGGCAGTGGGTCCCTGTGCCATGCATGGGTCACTGTGCCATGGGTCCCTGTGCCATGGGTCCCTGTGCCATGGGTCACTGTGCAGTGGGTCACCGTGCCATGGGTCACTGCCATGGGTCACTGCCATGGGTCACTGTGCAGTGGGTCACTGCCATGGGTCACTGCCATGTGCCCTGTGCCGTGGGTCAGCTCTGCTCTGCCTCCCTCCTGCCAGGTCTGAAATGCACGTGCCCGCCGTGTCCCTGAGGTTTGGGCTGATCCTGGAAGCCTACTGCCGGGGCAGCACCCACCACATGAAGGTGCTGATGAAGCAGGTACAGATTGCTTTGGGCTGTAAGGTTGCCTTCCTCTGGCCTGGGGCTAGTTCTCAGCTCTTGGCTTTCCCAAATTAATGTAATCAGGAATACAAGAGAAGCCTCCTGAGGGCTGCTGGTTTTGGTGTGTCCTGGAGATCCCCAGCAGGTGTGGCTTTGCTCATGCCTTATCACCCACACAGGCTGCAGTCTGTGTCTAGAACAGTCTGAAATGCTCAGGCCACTGCTGTTACTGGGGGTGAAGTGCTGTTCAGTGGGAGCTGATCACAGCCAGAGCTCCCCAAAAGCGTGGAAGGGCAGGCTGGGCTCTAGGTCTCATTCTCTGCACCTCTCTTCTTCCTTTGGTGTGTGGTAATGTGCTTTATTCCTGCTGCAGTCATTACCTCACAGTGCATTTGTGCCCAGCAGAGTACCCACAATTAATTATGGATCTTCCTCAAGCACTTCCTCACGATACTGCTAAATTTGTTTTGCTGCAGTGTGTGAAATTGCTACAAATTGAAGAGGAAGTAAGAGATGGAACCGAGGTTTACATTTCACTGGCGATTTTAATGTTTTTTAAACTTTCTCCAGGAATTTCGTATTTGTTAACCCTGCTTCATCCCTCCCTTTTTTCAGGGAGAAGCACTGAACAAGATGAAAGCTCTGAATGACTTTGTGAAAGTGAGTTCCCAGAAGGCCACCAAGCCTCAAACCAAGGAGATGATGCACATGTGCATGAAGCAGGAGACCTACAGGGAAGCCCTTTCCCACCTCCAGTCCCCCCTGAACCCCAACATTATCCTTGCTGAAGTTTGGTAAGGGAGAGATCTGCACCTCTGAATTTGTGTGAATTTTGTGCTTTGTTTCACACTGGAGCCAGGCTTTGGGTTATCCCAAGGTTCTTTCCTCATGGAAGTCCCAAGTCCATCAGTGCGTGGAGTTGCTGTAGGACTGGCAGCTTGGATGGCTGGTATTTTAATAGATGGAAACTGATAGTAATATTTTTATTTCCTCTAGTGTGGATCAGTGCACCTTCATGGACTCCAAAATGAAACCTTTGTGGATTGTGTTTAATAATGAAGAGACAGGTGGAGGTGGAGTGGGTATAATTTTTAAAAATGGAGATGGTAAGTCTTTATTATGCTTGAGAAAATATATCTTTTAGTCTCAAGTATTTACTGGGGTGAGTGGCCCTAAATCTGGACCATTAAGATGTTGTGTAAATTGGGAACTTTAATGTTTTTAGGTGAGTTTTCAGGTAGTAATCTGAAAATATATATTAACTCCCCTCTATATTTCACTCTTCCACTAAGATTTTAGTGCAGTGGTAATTGGATCCCTTTGAACAGTACAATGATGTTTTCCTCTGTAATGCTGCCCAGATCTGCGCCAGGACATGCTGACCCTGCAGATGATCCAGCTGATGGACATCCTGTGGAAGCAGGAGGGCCTGGACCTGAGGTGAGCAGTGTGCACACAGCTGTGCTCCTGCACTGCTGGGTCAGGGCTGGCCAGGCTGTTTTCTCTCAGGCTCGTTTTGCCCCCAGCAGCTCTGTCTGGTGTTCTGGGAGCAGCCGGGCAGTCTGAGGGGCTGGGGAATAGAACTGCAGAGTGGGAAGGGAGGAGACAGGGCAGGCAAGGGAAAGCTTTGAAAGGCACCACCACGCCCTGTGGGCAGGATTTCAGTGGAGGGGTTTCTTTCATCTCTGCAGGATGACCCCTTATGGCTGCCTCTCCACAGGAGACAAGACGGGGCTGATTGAGGTGGTCATGCACTCGGACACCATCGCCAACATCCAGCTCAACAAGAGCAACATGGTGGCCACGGCTGCCTTCAACAAGGACGCTCTGCTGAACTGGCTCAAGTCCAAGAACCCGGGGTGAGGGGCTCACCTTTCCCTCCCTGCTCCTCTCCTTTCAGCTCTGCACAGCTCCAGGCTGTCCCACACGGGCTGTGGCTGATGCCCTGCCTGGCACACCTGGAGGCCTTGTGTGGATCTCATTTCCATTGAGATTGTGGACACAAACTTATTCAGACCCCTTCAGTTACAGTTATTGCAGCTCATTTTTGTAAAGCAGGGTGGGAGTCCTGCCTCCAGAGAGCACTACAGGAATCCAAACCAGCTTCCCTCTCCTCCTGCAGCTGAAAAGGGCTCTCCCCGTGGGGCAGCCCTACTGGAGTCTGAAGTAAAATTATCTTTCACTCTCTTGCCCTCTCCAGAGATGCCTTGGACCAAGCCATCGAGGAGTTCACCCTGTCCTGTGCTGGCTACTGCGTGGCCACCTACGTGCTGGGCATTGGGGACCGGCACAGCGACAACATCATGGTCAGGGAGACAGGGCAGGTAACCTGGGGCACCTGGGCACGGGCTGCTGGCTCTGCCCTCAGCAGAGACAGGGCAAGGCCATCCTTCTCTCTGCCCCAACTCTATGGTCAGCATCTGCTCAGTGCACTAACTGAAGAGAACTCAATTCTGATTAGCTAAAACAGGTCGTATTCTGAAAATATGGGGTTTTTTATTTGCAGCTGTTCCATATTGATTTTGGTCACTTTTTGGGGAACTTCAAGACTAAATTTGGTATTAATAGAGAACGAGTCCCTTTCATCTTAACCTACGACTTTGTGCATGTCATCCAGCAAGGGAAAACTAACAACAACGAGAAGTTTGAAAGGTAAGTGCTGAGACTTAAACTTAATTTCAGCTTTTGAAGCTCTAAATTTTTAGTATTTATTTCCACCAATATGCAGCTTATAGCTGCCTGTACAGACGAAAGTAAATAAATGATTTACTGGTGAGAGCAGGGCTCAGAGTGTGTAGCTTTGCTTTACAGAATGGTTGAGCCTGCAGTCCTCATTGCTTTGGCTGGTCTTTGCTCCAGGTTCAGGGGTTACTGTGAAAGGGCCTACATGATCCTGCGGCGCCACGGGCTCCTCTTCCTGCACCTCTTTGCACTGATGAAGGCTGCTGGGCTGCCAGAGCTCAGCTGCTCCAAAGACATCCAGTACCTAAAGGTAAGAGGCAGAGCCCACACAAGGGGTTAAAACGGAACACCTGATTTTGTGGCTGGGTGAGGAGGAGCAGTTCAGTGTGCAAGGCCAGATTCTTAGAAGCAGATGAGCTCCAGGAACAGTGAGTGGATGTCCAGTGCCCCTGTGCAGGACATGAGCACCAGGACCTGACATTTCTCAGAAATCTCTTCAGGTTCTTCACCACAAAGGCAGCACATGCCCACTTGCAGGGAAGGAGGCAAAGCCCTTGGCTCTCATTTCCCAGTTTGCCTCCTGAGTCATAACCACCCATCCCTGGCAGCTGCAGAACACTTTGTACCAGAGCAATACACAATGTGCTCTTTCCCTGCACCAAGAGAAGCAGAGGGTGCAAGTGCTTATCGGAGAAAAAACTTCCTGCAACTATAGGAACAATTAAAAATAATTGATGGCTACTCCATTCCTCCTTTCAATGGAGTAATTCCTTATGAATAAATGTCTTGCTGGTTGAGCAGTGACTTGCTCAGTTGTGCACTGATTTGTGCCTCCTGCCTGCAGGACTCGCTGGCCCTTGGGAAAACTGATGAGGAGGCACTGAAGCACTTCAGAGTGAAGTTTAATGAAGCCCTGCGGGAGAGCTGGAAAACCAAAGTGAACTGGCTGGCACACAACGTATCCAAAGACAACAGGCAGTAGGGCAGGAGCTGCCCCTGCTCAGAGAGTGCAACACCCCCAGCCAGCACTGACAGACAGGTGCCTAAAGACTGAACAGTGGTGCAGTGTGGAAATGCCCCACCTTGTTCCCAGAGATCAGACATTGCTGCATGACTGAAAACCTGTTGGCCTGTCCTCAGCCACACCACTGTGGCTGCTGTACATCTCTGAGGGACAAAGGAGAGGCGTGAGGCAGTAAAACTACTGCATACAGTAAAGGTAGGTAGAGGTACTGTACCCTTCAGAACTCCTTGAGCTTCAAATACGTGTTTCAATGGAAGAGTTGAGGCAGTTGTAACATCCCTCCAATGTGCTAATGTGTGTATTTCTATTTTCTTGAAAATTTAGCTGAGCAGAGATCTCCCTATGCCTGTAGCCTGTCTTCTAGGTCACCACTATTACAGCTTGGAGGCATTAACTTCAGCATGTGGTCCCTCCTCCTGCCCTGTGTCGGTGTCCACCGAGGTGGAGCAGCTCAAAGCACACCAAAGCTGACATGGACACATGGTTTTACTCTGCCTTGAGACAGGATAAAAACATCCACGCTGTCATATTGCTTTCTGTCTGCTCCAGAGGCCAAAGCGTTCTGAAACTGAGCTGGAACCCAGCTACTGCTGTCTAGAACTGATGGCACAAAAGCAGCTTTGAGGTGGCCACTGGATCGGGTACTTTGCTTTCCAGAATTAGGCTTTAGTTGAGCCTCAAGTAATTCCTGCATTTATTTTGGTTTCAAACCTGAAAACGCTAAGATTGCATTTTCAAATTAAAGTACTTACTGCTTTTCATAGAAGATGTTAAGCTGCGAGGTCTGTTCTGGTTTGGAGCTATTCATACAAACCCTGTTGCCTCTCAAGCACCTGTTGGTGGAAGCAGCAGTTCTGGCATAGAAGACACCTCATTTTAATTTAATCTAACCATGGGAGAGCCCCTTTTCCTACACCTTCAGATGATACTGTGACTGAAGCACTCAGGCTCTAACAGCTGCTTTGGTACTGAGGGAAATACTGCAGGATTTAGAGCTCTGTGCAGGCTGATCAGTGAGAAACAGTCCTGTGCCTCTGCTCCATTTTAGAGAGTAAATATTGCTATTCCCTTGCTTATTAAACTAATCTACAGAGCAAAAAGTATGTAAAAAAGTCTTGGGCCCTGTGCAAGGTGAGATGCACTGAAACCCACACCCCGATCAGGTTCTTGTGGAAGGGAAGACACTACAATTCCAGAGCTGCAAAAGCAATTCTCTTGCAGTGCCAGAGCCTGGTGTTGAGGGTGCTGCAGCACTGGCACCCTGCTCGCCTCAGTCCCTCCCAGCAGAAAGGCCAGGCCCTCACAGATTTCAGAGCAGTGGCTCCTGTCCTGTCTGTCACTTTGAGAAGTGCAATAACACAAAGGTTTATCAGTATCAGCTGCAAGAACTGAGCACAGTTTTACAGAGGTTACTTAGTCTGGAAAACTTGACTTACCTACAAGCAGTACAAATTCAGTGAGTCATCGTGTGGACCTTCTTCCTTGTACACCCTGGGAGAGTATCTTGGATAAATCTCTGACAGCTCTGTTGGGCCAGCAAAGAGCCTTTGACTCCAAATTCACAAAGAAGCAGCTCACCTTATGGTTTTCAGCAAGCTGAACTGTACTAAAGATTGAAACTTAGATAATTTTCATGAATGTTCCATTTCATTACAAGTGGCTTCTCATTTTTACAAATATGCTCAGAATGATAGACCTATTTCTATTTATTTAGAGATGTTTCTGTCATTATTTTTTTTAACTCTGTACAAACTGATTGTGCTTATTCTGTTGCCTTTGAAAAAGAAGTATTTTTTTAAGCCAAACCATGGTTCTGCAAGAAGAGAATGTTTACATGTTTAGCTCTTCAGTTGCATTAGGTACATGTTTTGTAAATAAGAAATAAAAGATATTGATAAATTGTACACAAATGCTGCCAAGTCCTTCTGTGCTTGAGAGCAATGACCACAAAAACTCCTACTTCCCCAGCAGAGGCAATAACACAGCTTATATAACTGGGTTCTATTTTGTTTCACTCAGTAAAATAAAAAATGCAAAACAACCTTTAGAACCAGAAATTTATTGTAGCTTATAGACTTTCCAAACTGACCTGTTACCAATATACACATCTGAAAAGTTATACCCACAGTGGCTACAAACTGCATCAGGACATTACAAGCCCTCAGTATTACCATTAAGTCATGATCAGTTTTGGTCTAAAATACAGCAGCTACAGCAACAGTATATGGAAGGATAAGTCTTCTACACATTAACACAGGACAACTGTCAGACATAAGTTAAAAGTTTCCCAGTTTACTTAAAACTAGCAGTTAATTACCACATAAGTAGTCAAAACCATTTTCCCATTTTAGAAATCTAAAATTTTACATTAAAAAAAAAAAAAACAAAAAACAACCCCAAAAAACAGTAAGCTCTGGTGTGGGTTCTTTCCCTGCTGCCAGGTCCATTCTATTGTAAAGGCACTCCTCAGTCAGGCTCCCCCAGAGCAAACCCCCTTTGATCCCAGTAGGTGAGAAGGGGCTGCTCTGGAAATCCAGCTGTACAAACACGTGGCTCAAGCCTGGTCTTTTCTCCCTCTGTTGCTCAGGACCCTCTGTGCCCCCCTCTGGCCCTTGCCCAGTGCTCCTGGCCCTGCCCTGGCTGTGGCAGGCTGGGCTCTGCACCCATACCCACGAGCAAACGCTGGCGCTTGGCTTACCGTGCTCAGGAGGGAATGCAGTCCCAGGCTCCTGTTACAGGCAGAACAAGTTACTCTTTAATCCACCTCCACAGAGACCAAGCAGAAATTCATTATTCACGACTCTGCATCAGACCAAATAAAGTTAACAACCCTGCCTGACAGAAAAACCAGCCCCCCCCCACATTTGTACCTTCCAGCTACTGCCCTCTGCAATCCCAATTGGAACTGGGATCAGAAACAACCCAAATCACATGAATTAACATGATTCCCAAGGTTTTGTGGTTGGATAATTTATGCTACAGTTTTTCACCAGCAGGAAAACACAATTACTAAGTGTAAACAAAGGCTTAAAACACCGACAATCTGAATTACTGTACAAGGGGCTGCAGGGGAGGAGCAGGAGTGTTCAGTGGTATCAGCTACACCCCAAACCCTCCCACTTCCAAATTAGAAAAAAAAAAAAAAAAACCAACAAAAACCCCCCCAAATCCCTATCCATGTAGACTGGTAGCCCAGGTGCTCAGGTACCCAGGTCTCAGACTTCCCAGCTTCAACCACTCCCCTACACCCAAACCTGTCTGCAGTGCCCACACTGGACTCCAGGCACTCTCCCCAGAATCACCAGGAGCTGTGGCCTCGCCCCACAGCCACAGCACACAGGTCTGCCCACCATACATGCAGTGTTATTTCCCCAATAACTTAAAAGCTTTTATGGCAAGCCTTAATTGGAGAAAAAAATAAAATTAAAAACAAACTGTAGTGCACAGGAGAGCTGAACCTCTGTAGAGGCTCCTAAAGCCTTTACAACTTCGCACAAGCTCATCTGTTCCCTCTGCAAAAAAAAGGAGATGAAAGGAAAGGAAGGAGTTCAAGGAGAGCGGGGCATGAGCACACATCGCAGTCAAGGCCAAGACAGAGTTACTGAACATCTACACTAAGAACTGTGCCCGTGCTCCTGCTGCAGTAGGATGAGACTTGGAATAGTTCATGCTGCATGATTTTTCACTTTAGCATGTTTTAAACCCCAAACCCTGTTTTCACTACCACAAATGACATAATTATAGAATTCCAATATATTTACAAAATATTAAAAAGTCTTGTTAATCTTCTACATATTAACCTCATTCTGCCACTTTACACATGCACTAATTAGGGGAAAAAAATTAAAATAAATCAACAGGCTGAAATGAGCAGCTTTACCCTTTGTCAACAAGCAATCTTTGCATCTTTTAGAAAAAGGAACAAAGCCAAGTTTGTTTCACTGAGCAAAAAAACACAGTTCAGAAATTCATGTGCAATGGCTACAGAGCTGTAGAGTCATTTAGCTGAGATGACATGAAGAAAAAAGTGCAAGGTGGTTCCTCACAGAGTGTAAAAAAAATCCAGTCACTGAGGCATGGCTGAAGGAAGAGGTGCTAACTACAACCCTAAACATCAGAACTAGATGACAGAACACAAACACGGCTTGTGTGGGGGTTCAATCTACTGGCCAGAATGAATTTTTTTGTTTTAAACACCATGAATCCTTGGTACCAATGGAGTGTGTTACAGTGGAGTCTTCTAGAGCGGGAACATAAAGACAAAGGGAGCAGCTAGAATCAATAACTGAGGGTAGAGTCATCCCATTCCAGCTGCTGCTGTCTGTTAACATTCTGTTGGTCCTCCTCCTGCTCTCCCTCTTCCTCCTCACTGCTTTCAGACTCTGCACTAGTGATGTCATCTTCTTCTCCATCTTCACTTTCTTCTTCCTCCTCCTCCTCCTCCTCTTCACTGCTGTGTTGATCCTCGTAAGTCTGTTCAGACAAAAATTAGCTGTCATTACCATACTGGCCAAAATTATTTTTGTTCTTTATTCAAGGCATTATCTTGAGGAAGAGCTATAGCAGATTCCTTGCTGGATTTAGAAGTTCATCAGGAATTAGGCAGAAACCAGAAAAGACAAAGGAAGTAGCACTTTGTAAAAGAGTTCTGGGACACTGCTGTCAATCCTGGCACTCTACACAAAGTGGCTTTGAAGGGTGATCCAGTACTGCAAATTCTATGGAAAAGACTCTTACAATAGGACACAGAGCATGAAGATCACATGTCTTTCTTGTTCCCAATTTTCTAAAAATTCAGATGTCAGCCACAGGAGAAGGAAATATAAACACAGATGTTTTGAGAATAAATTCCTGCAAGCTTATACAAAAGCAGGCTGTGTTTAAGGCACTGTGCACATGATGAACACTAGTGCTGGACACTGGCCTGTAAAATCCCGTTCTCCACCATGAAAGCCTAATCCTGTGAGATCCCTACCAACTGTTCTTGGCATTTGGCACGTTCGTTCCAAATTCCCAGGTAACATCTCCACCCTGTGCTCAGAGCTGCTTCTGTTCTCCTGTGCCCGTGGCCAATCTCAGCCGTTCCAGCTGGGAAAGGCCAGCAGCTCCCCAGGTTACCTCCATGGGGTTCACAGTGATGGTCAGAGCAGAGTCATCCCAGTCCATCTCGTTCTCCTTGCCCGTGTCCTGGTCCCGCATGGTTCTCTGATGCGCGGCGCGGATCCGGAACACGCCCAGGATGATCATGAACACCAGGAAGCTGACACACACCACGATCACCACCGTGGCTGTGCTGGGGACAACTGCAGCCAGAAAACACAACAGTGCTACTCTTACACTGTGCTGACAACTCCCCTTCCCACCGCCTGCCAGGGGAAATGGCTTTACATGAGTATTTCATATGTATTATTATATTTCATATGTATTACACAAAGGCAGTTTGTCTACAGCCACTTAAAAAGTCAGTAGGAAAGTAAGAACTACTAAGGCATCATTAAGGCATCATTTCCTTAAATATAATTACATCAATCTGAAAGACAAAAAACCAGCTCAACTTCAATGGCTGAGAATCCTGACCTGAAAAGGGATGAGGGTTTGCCAAGTTGTGACCAGACAGATCAACAAAGGAATGATGCACTGGGTGAATGAACTGTGGCTGTGCAGCAATGTGATTGGCATGTTCCACTGGGCTGGCTGTGTGGATAACATTCACCTAGAGACAAACAAAGTGTTAAACTCCAGAAACCCAATAGTTTATGTAAGAGATAAAAGAAATAAAAACAAAGAGGAAAAAATTAAAATTGTACCACCTTTAATGCTATTTTCTGCTGTACTTCCATCTAATTGATGTAAGCATACTAAATAATAATTAACCTGTACCCTGCTGCAGAGGAAATGCAATTTTAGCCTCTCTGTCCTTTAAAATAATCCCTTAGTATCAGAAATTTACACATCACACAAGCAAAACAGCAAAGAGCCCAGTACGTCCATGTATGGCATCCCAGAAGTGACACGCAAAGGCCACTCAGCTCTCCAGTAGCACCACTCTCACTCCATTAGCTAAATTAATAATCTGTGTTTTCAATGCAACCTTTTCACCTTCACACCTCCATTAGCCACACTATTTCCTCTACAAACAATTTTATTTTCAAGCTGAAATACAGGACTAAAACCACATTTATATATAAAATACTGCCTGAAATGCTCACATTTCCTAATACTTATTGACAGGCCAAGCCCTAAGTCAGTAGCTATGCAGGAACAGCCACGCAGGCTCCCCAGCCCCCGGGCAGTCACACACCTCCACCTGGAACTCGTTGCTGACGTAGCGCCCGTTGAGCTCGGAGCAGAGCAGCTTGAACTTCCTGTCGAACAGAGACGCCGTGTGCCAGTTCCTGTAGCGGATCAGGTGCAGAACCTCCTCGTAGTTAGCCATGGTGTCCACCCCTGTGGGGAGAGACACCTACAGCAGCTGCTCTGCAAGAGACTGGCACGACTTCATACACCAGACAACTATCACTCCACCTCTTCACCTAAGGTTTCTTGGCCAACAGATTCCCAAGGAGTACAGAAATGGCAGAACCACTGACACAGGTGTGGCTCCACTGAAATCCCATGGATTGGTTTTGTGATAAAACCCTAAACCCAGTGAGTCTTTGAAGGGATTCTGGGAGCTTTTCTATGGAGTACTTTAACATAACAGAAAAGAATGATGCATGCTCCTAGCTACTGGAGTATCCATGGAAGGGATAATCCTTTTCTGGGGCAGAGTCTAACTGCAGTTCCTCAGCCCAGAGGTGACCTGCTATTTGGGACAGAGTAAAGAACAGAACAAAGGTTCTAGAAGGTTGTATTTTCTAGAATCACAGCTTTCCACAGAATTGCTGTCCTTGGAATTCTAAAGATAGTCCAAGCTTGAAATTCTAAAATAAATGAAATATTTGGAGTAAGGTGTTAAAAACCACCTCTCTAGAAATCCTCCCTTTGTCAGTCCCTTCACACCCTCCCAAGAGCAGCAGCAGGAAGCCCCACCTGTGATTATCATGCCCAGGTTGGAACTGCTCATCTCAATGCCTTTCTGCTGCAACCGTGTCATGTCAATTTCCAGGCTCTCCTGTTCCTGATTTAGTTCCTCTCCCAGCACTGTCACCTCACACATATCCAGGTTGTGCATGATCTCTTCAGATACCAAAGACTCTTGGACTAAAAATCAGAGGAAAAGCCGAAGATTTAAGCAGAAACACCAGAACAAATATTAAAATTTAGGCCTGAGGAGAACAAGTATACATGAAATTATGATTTAAAAACACAAAATACAAACAAGGGATATTTACATTGGGATAATGGCCTGGACATACTATAATTTCCAGTAAGTTTTTGTTAGCCCAGACCAGAGGATCTACATCTTTCTTGTCCCTTACTGGGTTCTGTATTAAAAGACCACACCTCTCTGCAAGAGGAAGATCCTCCCCCAGGAGCACTGAGCGAGGCGAGGGTGGGCAGTGGCTGTTACCTGTAGGATCCTCATCCCCATCTCCCTCGGGCTCCACCTCCCGGGTGATGGTGCTGATGATGCGAAGCTCCGGGAAGAGGGAAACGCCCTCGGAGCTCTCAAACTCTGAGGCAGAGCGGGCAAAGTGGTTGATGCCACTCAGGCTGATTTTTGGTTCTTCAGGCTGCAAGACCATGATATACCCCTCCACAGAGGGAATGGAGACACAGGCCTCTTCATTGAAACACCTGAGAGACAGAAGCAGTTTTGCAGTCAAGGTGGTTATTTCAGAGGGAAGAACAATTACACACAGTAATTGCTTTATAAATTTTTGAAAAGCTGTCTCAGACCCAAGAGTCTTAGATAAATTCATCAGCTGCCCTGGAAAGTATGAAATAGCCACCAGGGGAGCAATCTTACAATTAATTTTTACTTACAGTTACCATTTGGCCTCATTTCCACGTTTTGACTTAGAGCCACAGGTAACCCCTTTAGTGAAGCTGTGACACTGGAGACACTCCCAGCACTCTGGCAGTACTTTCCTCCCCATCTTACACATTCCCTACTCCATTCTCAGGCAGAAAGCAGAGCGCTGGTGTGGAAAGCATTTGCTGTACTGAAATGTGTGATGGTCACACAGCCCAGGACTCCTCTGTGTCTCACAAGTGAGATGCATGAACACCAGGCTCCGCCAGCACCGCACAGGGATGCTCCAGCTCAGCACCAGGACGTACTTGGCAGTGCTGGTGATCTTCAGCCTCCGAATGCCCGGCGTTGGGAACTGGCGGGAGTTCAGGTAGGAGATGTGCTGCATGGCCTTGTCAACTCTGTCAATGTCGTCCCCTTCTACGGTCAGCGTTGACCGGCTCGGGTTCATGTGGATCTGAAAAAAGGGAAGAAAACCTTAAGAGAACACCCAACTGAGTGATGTGATCTGGCAATTCAAACTGCAGTTCAGCACTAGTAAATGCAGGAGAATTGCATCCACATTCAAAGCAACAGGGTCATTATTTCCCAGCCTGGTGGCACACAGTCTGAGCTCCCTACTCACTGCCTTACCCCAGTGGAATGTACTTGGTGTTTCATTCTTGCAGAAAAAATCTAAGCACATATCGTAGTTCTGGTTCTAGTAATACAGAAGAGAAACAGCTAACATAAAGGAGAAATTTAGCTCTGTTCACACAACCTTGCTACTGAAAAAACCACATAATCTCATTTTATGAAGCTGCTTGTTAAAGATCTCTTACTAGACAATCTGCACAGTTGGTAAAACAGAGGCTTACAAATATAGAGTTTCTCTTCAAGACTTAAAAGACAGCAGAGTAACTTTCATTCCTAAGATTAGATTTATACAAGAAAAAATTCCTAGTTTTATGTAATATTAATGTAGAATGCCACAAGAGATGAGCTTGTTATATTTGGGACAGCCTGTTAACTCTGCCAGTAAATCTTGTAATTCTTATCAGGGAAGGAATATACATGTTCCCCTTTGTTTATATGCAAATTTACCTTCACACCTTTGCCAACACCATCAGCCATCTGCAAATCCAGCCCCTCTTTGCAGGTGTAGAGGCAATCAATCACCTTCTTGTTCTCCAGTTTACCAGAACGAATCATCAACCCTGCCAGATTGCCTCGGAAAAACTGAGCCATGTGCAGTTCACCACCTTCAAAACACGAGGGAGGAAAAACCTTTACTTGTTATGATTCTTTTTGCCTTTTCTTTTTTAAAACAACAAGTATGTCAGCTGATACACACAGTATTATACACATGCGGGTTAGTTTTCATCCATTCTGGGTGTTAACCTGGTGATTATGGTCAGGCATAAAGAAAGAATTAAACAGTTCACCATGCATGTGGCCTTCAGACAGCTGTGGCCACCTTGAACTGACTGTTCCATGACAAACATCTCAAAAGAAGCCCCACACAGCGAGCTGGTGCTCAGAAATCACACACGATGGAATGAGCCATGAAACCTGAATCTTGCTGCTGAGGTAACACCTCCTTCTACTCAGGACACAGGACAGCATCCCTCCAGGTGTGAGGGATCTCCACCTAAACCAGTGCTACAGGCTCTCCCTACACTCCAAGGGTAGGAAGCAACTTTGTAAAGTCATTCAGCTCATTCTGAGAGAGGTGTACCAGAGTTTACCTGTCCCCTCTAAAGCTGCCATCTTCCCTCTGCAGATTCAAGTGAGCAGTTTAAACCCAGGTAACTCAGCTGAGTTAAGTCTGATAAGGGCAACTTAATAAGCCCTTTATTCCTCAGTGTTTTTGAAGATGATGTCACAATGACCAGCTAATCCATCTTGCTAAATCCTGGGGCCACAAAACACCACCAGGAGCTGGAAATGCGTATTTCAAGCTCATTACTTACTAAGCAACCTGATTTTAGAAAGATGTCTAAGCTTGTTTTAGAAGTTCTAAGTGATAAAAGATTTGTGGTACAACTCAAATATTCAGTGGTGAAATGTCCTGTTACAAATTATACAATTTTCATATAGCTTCAGCTTCTGGAACCTTCTGGATGTTGCTCCTTCCTTGCCAAACTAAAACATGATGCACAGCTAGAAACCTCCTGACAGTTACATCCAGACTATTCCAGCAATTCTTAAACTTTACAGGAAGGGTACATATCTTGAATTCACTTTTAAAAATATACACTAATTTTAAATATCTCAATTCAAGACACAAAACCCACAGAACTATCACTAAAATTTGTAATGAGGAAATAACCCTGTAGCAGATCTGAAATACCTGGCAGCCAAAGCTTTTCTGCCCATTCACAATTAGAATTTTATATAAATATCTGACCAAGTGAGTATCCCCTGTAAATTACAGGCCTGTCTTTACGAGCAGCCTGATCCAAATATGAAATCAGTCTTGTTCTGAGAGAGGAGCAAAGCTACCTGAGTTCCAGAGGTCCTTCCCAAAGTACTGAATAAATTCCACAATAAAGACACATACCTACATGCATAAATACATACATTTATATAGGATGACGTGTGTTTATGCTTTAACAAAACTGGATGAAAGAGATTACAGCTGATATTTAACAACAGCAACTTTTTTCACCACTCCACTGCAATCACAACCGTTGCAGATTTGTACACGGAAGTACATTTGGATGCAACCAAAAACCACCCAAAACAAACAAAAAAACAAAAACCAAGCAGAAGTCAGCTGATGATGCTCTGCAAATAGAAGCACAATGAAGACACAAGCCTAGGAGAGGATTATGTGAAGGTCAATGGCCCAAATGCAATGCCTGCATTTCATGCTGTGTGCGAGATGAAGCAATGTCTTGGCTTAAAAATGAAATAAAACAGTAGGGAAAAAAACTCCAGCAACCTGCAGAGGTCTCAGGCACAGTTTCATTGTCATTTTCACTTCCTGTATATTCTGTAGAAAAGCAAGACAAAGAACAGGACAACAGGGAAAGGACCAAGTAGTTACAATTTGGCAAACTCTCAAATCCCAGAAAATACAAAGCAGCACATCCCCCAAAGTTTGCTTATACTGGACCCAGCTCCTCAAGGATTGTGAGCTCTTGGAAACACGAAGAGCTGCAGTGCAGGGGAAGACACATCACTGTGTTGTTAAAAGAACAGTCATGGCACCACAGCCCAAACAGCCCCACACACAAGCAGCAGTGACATCAGCAAGAGCTGCAGAACCAAGACAGGAAACCTCACACAAACCACTTTTAGTAAGATGATACAAGTCTAACAACTGGCTCCACTTGAGGGGAAATTAAAGTGAGTTACAGACTAATACAGTAACTCACCAAAAGGTATTGAAAGCTGATCAAAAGAAGCCATTACCAACACAGATTTCTTAATCAATAAAAGAATGACATGTACTGAGCAGTCAATTTATCAAATAGAAGCACCAAAAATGAAAATCAGCTTTTAATTTTTTAAAAGAAATGTTAGAAGAACTTCTTCAAAATGATAAAATCTCTTTCTCCTTGGAGAGGAGCTGTACATATAACTTAGTGCAGACAATAAAGCAGGTGTCTATTTTTATAAGCAGAAATGGTGAAATACCCAAGAGACAGCACTGCTGTGTTGCTCTGCAGAGCTGTCTGCTGGACAGGCTTCCATTGATGAGAACACTTTTCCTACAAGATCCTTTTCAATCTACTTGAAATGAAGTGTTCTGCTTGGTAACCTGAAGTATATGAGGTATTGTTACAAGTACTATTAAAAATAAGCTATCAGCACTCCCATGGCCACCACAAAAATCACATTGATGGAATAAGGCTGGTGAGCAGCCTTGTATTTCACACACCTGTGGCCAACGAGAAAACAAACACTCATGGAAAAAATTACTCAAAGGAAATATGTGATACCAGCTTGGAGCAAAAGCCATCCGCAAGAGGCAAAACAAGTTACATTTCATGCACTAAAAAGATCTGCTGGGTAATTCTAGATAACCACAAAGATTTCATCAGAAAAAGTTAATTAGAAGTATTAACAACTGTAAATAGTTACCTTGCCAACATGCTCCAACCACCAGCTGTGTTTCTATCTTGGAGGGGTGGAGTGGGTAATCCTCAGTGACTGGGAAAGGATCATAGGAAACACCATCCACGTAGAGAGACACTGCAGGAAATTCAACGTTGACAACGTAGTGGTGCCACTCTTTGTCACACACCTGAACAGAGAGGGTTTTAAAAATTCTACTGTTATTTTTTTTCCCATTACAGTTCAGTAACTGATCTGGTGCCATGTTTTACATAAACACACATGCAGATGTACCAACGACCTACAATACAAGCCTGTACAGACACTGTTGATCTTTCACACACATGGCACACATCTGAAAAGCAAACTGACTGCCAAACACTAATAAAAAGTTTCTTTATTCTGTTGCCAATACAGGAAGCTGCACATAGTTCCTTTCCTTAAATTTTTATATTAAATAACAGCATATTTCAATCCAAAAATACATATCTACATGCCTGCATATCCTGAAATACTGTTATTAAGACAACCTTACTTGACAAAGGACAGGTATTTGCTGAGAGCAACTGTTAAAAAAGCACTACTATTTATCACAGATCCAGGGGGCTGAGAAAATGTCACATGCTCAGAAGTACTTGAATGTTATAAACGACCTGGAATAAACACCTCCTGTTTTCTCATGCACTCCACCTTAGAGTGCATTTAGTGAGGACAACTGATGTCACAGCTATAAGACTGATGCTGTATTTTCTACTTCATATTCCAGATGAAAAGCTGGAGCCAAACCTGCCACTTGATCACAAGTGAACAAGCACTGCTGGGCTCTGTAGAACGGGCTGTCAGGAGTTCGGCAGGAAGTATTTACTACGAAGTACACTGCCAGGGATGTTAGCTGTTGGGGGCTTTCACTCTAGCACTCTACCAAACAGCCCTGCAGCTCACCTGATTCAGCTTCCAGTGGAACTCAGCAGGTCTGTAGGTTTTCCCCTCGGAGGGGTCCTGGCGCAGCAGGAAGACCAGGCGGCAGTTGTGCACATAGAGGGTGTAGTGGTGCCGGTTCATATCTGCGCGGCAGTTCCGATTGACAGCGTTACTTTCTGCAAACCTCACCAACAAAATTCACCTGCTCTGCAATTTCACACTTAAATACCAAAGCCATTGATAGGCAGTAATCAGTGCAGAAGTAAATCAGGCATGGTAAGAGGAATGTAAAACGTCTGCAGCAGTAGTGAGGGCAAACACTCTTGAAGAACCTATGAAGCTGCAGAATAGACAGAGAAGTCTCTATCCAAACCCAACCTAAACCAAGGCACAGCACTGAAGAGTCAGAGATAAACCTGTCAGCAGGAGAGAAAGAGCTCTATTTGCAAACAGAAGAGCTTTTTTTGTTACAAATGGCAATTATGGAAACAGGGTTATCACATTTCCTTCTTATTAATGGCTTTTTCCAAATTATTGTTTCTGTGTCATAAGAAGAGAGTGAAATTATGCACAGAATAAAAAAAAACTTCATCTCTAGAGAAAAAGAAATTATATCCTCCTAAGGAAAAAAAAGATACAGCAGCAAATGCTGTCACCAGACCTGATATGTGTGTCTTAATGTTTTTAGGCAGCATCAAGAACAAGGCTATCTTTGGAGACGCAAATGGCTGCAGTGCCAGAATAAGAAATCTACCACAGCAAAAGAAGTGCATGATGTAAACTGAAACAGAATTAGAAAAACAAGTCTGCCCAACCTGAAGCTACATAATCTAAGGCCGAGCCTAAACATAAGCACAACAGTGATTTTTAAAGCCAAATTCATTTCAATTCCAAGAAAACCTTAAGGTAGAGCAAAACACTGTCACGTGTGCTGCCAGAGCCCATAAAAAACCGACCAACCAAAAAGACTGTTTATAATTGAAGTATTGACAAACCTGTCTTGTCTGAATTGCACAGAATTGTCTCTTTCTCTTTGGTTCCAGGCCCGTGCCTCATCCATACTGAAATCATGAAGGGCTCTTTCAGATTGACTGTGACAACACCATCTGGAATCTTCACAGCCTGTGTGCCATTAAACTCGAAGACCTGGTCGCTGTCGTGGCCATTATCCGTGGGCAGCCCCACAGTCCAGTTAGCAGCACTGCTTGGAGGGGGGAGCAGCTCAGCTGTGCCAGAAGCAGCACCTACAACACAAATGCTCAAATGAAAACAGAAATTTAAAAGACCACCACCAGTTTCAAATTCAACTGTTTATCTCAGCACTAATTTCCCAGCACCAACTGTCAGGATTATGCACTACCATCACCCACCGAGCAATTCTCCTTTTAAGTACTGTGGCACTAATTACAGGCATCTAATACCATGGTAACTTCCACAAATTTGACTTCTGGGTAGACAACTAATCTCATAATAAGCAAAACAGTTTCAATCTCCACAGCTCTAGAATCTTATTTTGCCTCTATCTCAGGAACTCTTTCATTAATGTCACTTGTCCCTCAGCCCCATGAGCACGATGCCTTTCTCTAGACACTGTACTTAGCTGTGAGACCAGAAGTGATCCAGCTGAATAGAGTGCACAAGCACCCCCTCCCAGCTCACTGCCTGCTCACAGCACAGTCAGCAGCAGGTACCTTTAACAGCACCCTGACCTCAATCAGGGAATAGCTCAGGAATTGCCTGGGTCTCTGGGGTTACATGCTATTCAGACTTTCAATTATTTCAACTGAGGTTGAAGACATAAATCATGAGTGATAATTTACCCTGTAATCTCAATTCTTCCATATGGCTACAAAGGACTCACTGACTTTTTATAAGACCTTTAACTGCAGCATAAGTGGATGCCAAGGGTCTTTATTCCTAGGGCAAGCACGGTACAAATTTAACTGATCCAAGTTAACTGGTTTTTTTTCCAAATCACTCCTTGATTTTCTCTAGTTTTTCATCATGTATTTCTCAGATTGCAGCCACTACATTCATCATGCTCAGAAAAACAGAGAGGCTTTAACAGCTATACCCTTCCACATAAATTCTTTCAGCTCTTGAACATGAATCTCATGCAAAGGACATTACTAGTCTACATAAGACAGCAGAGAGACAGAAGAAAGAGATTCTTTACCACATTTGAGAATTATTGTAGAAGTCACCTTCAGGCAATTTCATGCCTTTGGCCGCCAGTGAGGAAATGAGTTGAAGGAAACTATGTGCAAATGAAGACCAGGTCTACTCATTGATTTCTGGTCTAACACAAAATTCAAAGTAAAACTAGTAAGCAAGAGAGACCAGTTTTATTTTAACAAAAGCCTTCTTACCACAGAGCCTGTGGATGGATTTCTCAGAGTAGGTGTCTCTATCACAGCCTTTACCAATATGGTTGGTTTCTAGTTCCACCGTTGCTTCAACCGAGGTTATTGGCTCATCACACGTCTCCAAATGCATCCCAGGGAACAGAGCCAACGAACCAGTGCCAGGCTCATATTCTATTCTTTTGCTCCAGCCTGAATATTTATCCAAAGAAACAATATCAAAAATCTCTTGTGTTTAACTGAAGATACCAGCAAATGCTAAAAGCAGAGAGGAAAGACAGCAAACTAACCTTGCCAGCCAGGCTTGCACGTAGGCTTAATGCTAATTTTAACCAACACATCCTCAGCAGCTCTCTTCTTCCCACAGTCATAGGCTGTTACTGTCAGTTTATACTGGTGTTCTTTACCATAGCTTAATTTTTCTGTGTTTTTTATATAACCTGACACAGAAAAAAAGCAATTGTCAGACATCAATACAATTCTTCAGGGTCATTACTGCATAAAATGCATCCAGGTACCATCTATGTACTTCACAGAGACTTGAATAAACTCATCTGCAAGTGAATTACCGTGCACTGTTTGACTTTTCAATGCCAGACTCGAGGCCCAGAGCCCGCTGAGCAGGGTGGCTCCTGCTCCTTGGGTGGCCAGTGAGCCAGCCCCGCGCCTGCCCGTGTCTCACCGTCTTTGTCGATGGCAAAGGGCACATCCGGAGTCATGATCTCGTAGCTGCAGATCTGGCTGAACTGGGGGGAGCAATCTGCATCCACGGCTTCCACCTTGAGGATGTTGTCGTACCTCTTGCCCTCGATGACCGTGGCCTTGTAAGACTTCTCCTTGAACACAGGCGCGTACTCGTTCACGTCATTCACCTGGATATGGACTGTGGCCCTGCAAGGACACACAGAGGGCTCCCAGGGACTGCAAACCCTGCTCCTGCCAGCACTGGGATACAGCAACCTCCTCTCTGCCACCAGAGCCATGGCAGTCTTTCACCCTGACAGCTCTGAACTTGCACTGTGTTCCAAATACCCTCCCTCCAACTAACCTTGGCCCAGCCTCCCCATACCATATAATACACCACTGAAATGAAGGTAAATGGCATTTATACTACCAGAGAGTATCTGTTGCAAGAATTACACAGTTGGGTCTAACTGATGAATAAGAAAGGAAAACTTGTTTGAAAGTGTTTTTCCTGGGTGCTTCAAACAAGGAAATATCTGTATTTCACATTTGCCTTTTTTTCTTCCAGTCCACTTACTTCCATGAATGCAAAAGTTTGGGGTTTGATTAACAGGAATATTTGTACCTGGTTCTGAATGACTGTCTCTTTTCTCCTGTTAAAAGAAACGCTTCTAGGATATTACAGATTCTGCCAAATCAGCTGCTTCTTTTCCACATGAAGCCATCCTTCAGCATTCCAAATCTCAGAAACAAGCAACCACTGACTAATAAACCCAACGATCTCAACTACCCTAACTAGGAAAGCAGTGGGTGTTTCTCCATGTATCGCTACATAATTCAGTCTAGCTCTAGGTTTTATTTACTGTCACTGGTTATTTGCAAATAAAACTCAAACCCTTGTATAGTTATAGAATAGCAAGGTTTTGTTTGCCACCAAGCTGACCTCTGCTACTCTATTCCTCATCTTATTTATGCCTCTCTCTTTGCTTCACACAACTGCTCATCTCCCACATGCTCTGCAGATGTTTACACCAGAGTGCCAAACAGCTATTCTGAAGTGGGTTTTCTAGAGACTATTTTGTATTGTGGTTTTTCCTCAGATAAAGATAAGCTAAAGACTGCTTTGTTCCCATTCTTTAACGTAGGCAGAGATGAGCCCCATGCTATTGATCTTGGGTTCTTTGGTGGGGCTGTCTGGAAATGACAGAAACATGAATGCTTTGGCATTTTGTTAAGCTTAACAGACTGACTTCCTGAACGAGTTTTTTGGATTTAGAAACTGAATTCCAAAACAATGTCCAGGCCTGGCATCCCATGCAACTCAAGACAGATTTTAAGTTTCCCTGCAGTTTCCCTGCTTCTATCCTCACCTGGTTTTCTAATGTAAATCCAGAGACATCAAGTGATAAAGAAAGCAGTACCACATAAAATACAAATGAAGGAATGTCAAAGCAGTTAATGTCCATTTTGTTGCTCTTTTTATTACTGTTATTGCCATGCTTGAGCAGGGAGGTTGGAGCAGATGACCCAGTGTGGTCCCTTCCAAGCTGACCCTTTCTGTGGTTCCATGAAAGGCCTTCCAGTACGAACACTTGGTTCACATTTACTCTCAAGACACAGACCATAAAACCACCACAAGCAGGAGACCCCTCGGAGCCAAACTTCCCCTCGGCCCACCCCAGACTGACTTACTTGTGGGATTTTTTCGCATTTGCTCCATCTGGTCCCTTCCCACAGTCGTAGGCCTGGATGGTGAATGTGTAGTCCTTCTGCAGCTCACAGTCAAGCTTTTCCTTAGAGCGTATTATTCCCTCACCAGTGGATTTATCCACTACCACTGCTTCAAAGGGAACATTTTGCCCGTGGATTTTAAATCCACAAATTTCACCTACAGAGTTAAAGTAAAGGCAGGTTAGAACCGTTCAACATAATGATACATTTTTACAATAAATGACCAAATATTTTGCAGCCAGGGGTTTGTGAGGGTCTGTGGACAAAGCAAGAGCACTGTGCTTTAAAATGGGTGAATTCTGGGAACTTTAGTAAAAAGAAGCAAACGTCTGCCTTCCAAGCAACTTGTTTACTTTGCATCCATTCATGCAGGAGTACAAAAGAGAAAAAGAGAAATGTAGACAGGCATTTCACAGGAGTACTTGAGACAGCTCTAGGGCAAGAGTAGATCTTATGTGAGCACACAGCCAAGGCCACTGGTAATATCTTCTATGCCAAGCTACTGGCAATAGCTGGGCAGCTGGTTTACTTTGACCAGAGCAAGAGGTTAAAATGCACAGTTACAAGTCAAGGGATGGAAAGGCTTCCAGTACAGGTTCAGCACCATAATTACAGAAATTCTGTCAACTGATCAAAGGACAAAGTCTTCCTGTGCAATGTACCTGGCTAAAATCAGGGAATCAAAATAAACTACTGAATGAGAAAGGTAGAAATACCAACTTCTCAGGCATCCATTTCAACAGCTATCTACTAACACGGGCCAAATGTTAGTCAAGGAAGCTCTCAGGAAATGATTTAGAAGGCTTTCCTTCTATTCAAACTCTTCACCCTACAAACTTGGAAGAGAAGTCCCCAGCATATCACTTTTAAACACATCTAAGCCTAAGGCTGCACTACACGACTCCAGCTGGCACAGCTGGGTAAGCCCAGCACACAAGAAAAGCCACTCAATAAACTGTCTGACCACCTACACTGTGGTTTTACCTCTGCAACTTGCCATATTTTGATGGGGAGTTTCTTACACCAACAAACCCCAGTATTTTGCTATTATAGTTGCAGTGGTTTCTTAGTACCAACAACACAACCCTAAAGAAAACATGTCAAGAGGTATTAAAAAAAAGGGGTTGATTCATATTTTAAACCACTGAAGTCAGTCCTGAAGGGCGTGTACTGCAGGGAAGGTGCTGTAATGCTTCAGCACTTTGACATTACTTCACAAAGCATTTGGAAAACTTCAGCTGTCCAAAAGAAGTGATCTGCAAGTGAAAATATCAGAAAATGCTAATTTTCCCCAAACAAATTCTTCAGTGTCCACACAACATACCATAACCCCAAATGGTTCAAATGGATGTCTGATTTACAGATATTTCTAACCAAGGGTTTGGTTACATAACACTTTTTATCAATATATTTTAAAATAGAAAAAAACTGGGAGAATAAATGGGACAAAAGAGCATGACAGGATCTTCTGTTTCAGTGCTGATTCCCCATTTCATAAAGTTAGTAGGTTAATATTCATAAAAGGAAAGAAAGAACCCTTTATCACCTTCTTTGGTGACTGTCACCTCAAAACTCTCTAAAGGGAAAAAAGACAAACCCATGTCAGTAACAGGAAAGGTTGAATGGGAGCAAATAAGGAAAAGGCAAAGATGCACACATTATACAGAAAAGCTTTGGACAAACTGTATTTTAAAATTCCAGCTGTGATTTGCTGTAACTGTTACAATTTTAGAGTTTTAGTTATGGTAAATATGATTTAATATTTTAACTTCAAGTTTTCATTTGCAGAATTTTGAAATATTTCAGATGAGCAAGGCTTTGTTTTCTTCTTTTTTTAATAATACCAACTGCTAAACGAGATATTTTCAAAATTGCATGTTGATGAATAACTGTCCATAAAGTAGAATTTATGTGAATTTATTTACATTATTCTATATAAAGTACTGCCATAATTCCTGACTAAGAAATATACAAATGAAATTGCAATCCTGATGAACACAAGTTTTATTTAAGGAATGTGGAGGGGGAGCTACATATTTTCCTAGCTGTATAGCATCGAATTTGACACAAAAATGGCTGAAACACTATTGCAACAAAATTTCCTCTCAGGTTTGCTACCAGCCATTCAAGTGAGCCACAGATGGGACAAGAGCAAAATCTGTTTGCTTACATTGTCACCTCCTCTAGAGGACACTTCTTTTCTTTGCCCACAGCAGCAGAGCTCCATTCCTAAGCAAACTGGGGCTGGTGGCATCAGCATTGTCCCACCCAACATGGGAAGCTCCCTCCAGGGAGAGGGACACAAGGGCTTGATGGATTCTGGGATTTTTTTTTTTAAAGAATCAATAGAGATTCTGCAAGATCCTTTTCAAAGCTCTCCACATATTCATGCTTTAAATTAAAAATTCCCAACCCCCACAAAATACTGCTTGCATCCCAGAGTAGCAAGAGGAAAATAAAGGACTGTGGCTGAGAAGTGGTTTTCTCTAGGGGTGGGGGAAGAGGGACTGAAGCCTTGTGACAAGGCACATCAAAAAAGCGAGGGAAACATTTCAAACATCTGGCTACGAGACCCTCCGCTGCACATTCAGCTGTGCAAAGGCATCCAGATAGAAGAGTGTCTGTTTCAAATGTAACAGAAATTCAGTTTCTGTATGCACAGTAAAGGGGAAATCCCTGCTTGAGAACTTCAGCCATCTAACTGAGCAGAAACAATTGTTTTTATTAGGCAATAATTAGGCACAAACAAACGTACAATAAAAAATGTAACTGTCCTTTATTTTATTTTCTTCAGCAAAACCACTCAGGATCAAATTCCTACATGATTCAATTTGTAATGTAGAAAAGATTCACTGAGGAACAAGAATGGTCACTGTCTTCCCAACAGTGATGGTGCAGAAGACTGATTCCATCTACATCCAGGCAGTTTGACAAGGCAAGCTGGCACGACTATATTCACCCTGTTTCCAAAAGCGAGTCACTTCAGATGTAAAGCCATACAAATAACCCGAGAAATAAATCTGTATAACCCCACTTATTTCTGCACACCTGGATTTTAGGACCCTACCTACAGCACAGAATGAGCAAAGCAATAGATGTTACTTTTACATGCCCCACAGTTTATGTACTACAAAGCATCTACATGAACTCGTTTTGAGATGTTTCGACACGCTCAAAATTGAAACAAAGCAAAAAAGCTCTACTTAAAGTATTTTAAATCTGCAGACAGTTCAGAAGTTTCACAGCTCAGCTAGAGGGCACAATTAATTAAAATATCCAGGCTTTTGAAGCATGAATAAATTTGATTTATAAGCAGGAGCAGAGCAGTAAGGGCTGAAGCAGCCATTGAATCCTGAGCAGGGCTTTGTTTTGCTGTGAAAGCACATCACTGGCCCCGTGGGCTCCTCACGGAACCCCCAGAGGGGCTGGGCACCAGCAGTGCCTGTGCCAGGACGTGAGCACAGCTCCAGCAGAGCTGGGAACAGGCAGCACTCACCCACCTGGGGCTCCTCAAGGACACGTTCCAGGACTGCCCCATTTAATGGCACAAAACACTTCCACAGAGCCCCATGGCACAGTCCTTCAACACTCACGCAAGTCAAACCCAATGGTCTCGTACCGAGAATTTCTTTCCGACGTTCATGTGTCATATTCAAAATTTAATTTTTTTAAATCCATTGGTCTGCTGCTGCTGTTTAAGAAATGTCGATTTTTGAAAGCCAAAATATATTGTTTATACAAATATATTCTGTTTATACAATTTCCAGTTGATAAAAATGTTCATTTAATGAAAGCAGGTTTATACAATTTAGATCAACCCAATGGGAAAAGTCTCATTTAAGAAACGCTTTGACATTGGATTTTCCTCTGCAACCACAAGAAAATATTTGAAGATACTCCGACAGTACTTTCTTGAAAACATTCCTATCCAAGAGGTATAAAACTGCCATTTTCAGAATCTGCTCAATGCTGCTGAACTACCAGCACCTACATTTAAAGCACTTAAGAACTGCAAGAAGTGATTCATGTTCTCCTCATCCCTGAGAATACAAGTCAGGCTTCCCATTCCTCTTTTTAATTAACAGATTTTGTGTATCCCAACACAAGCATCTTCACTTGGCAATGAAAGTTTTTTGTCCACAGACAACAGTTTTATTTCCCGTTAAGACAGCAGAAGAGCCTCTGCCATATGTACCCAATACAGGAGGAAGTTTGAATTTCAGAGGTTTAGCATTATCTCTCAACTTCTGAATAGCAAATTTGCCATTATCTTCAACTTCATTGGAGATAATTACAGCCTTATGATAATGCAACAAAACTGTTACTTTAATCAGTACCTCAAGAAAATTGTGACCAAACTGCCAAAAAACTGCAGCATTCTATGCAGTCAGCTGCTGAAAACTTCAAATGGCTCTTAATTTAATTTAATCATTCTACTGTCTCTTCCTCTGTGAAGCCAGGCTAAGCAATGCTCCCAAAACTGGCTCCTGTTACATCCTTTAGGTACTTCACCAGGATTCTTAACTCTCAAATTTTGCTTAATCAAATAAGCTTCTCCAAATATCCCATTTAAGCTTGTGTTATCCACTACAAGTAATTTAAATACCTGCAGATGCCCAATGGTATTCTTCAAACACATATTTCTAACACTGTCAAATTGAAAAAAAGGACTTTTCGTAATACTGCATCCAATTATTGAATACAGAATTCCTAAACAAAAGTTTTCAGAAAAAAAATCTACTGCAGAAGTTTGTAAGAAAATTGTCAGTCCTATGTTCAAAGTGAAAAATTAGCCCACACTTGGCAAATATCTTGTGTATCATTCTCTATATACTTTGCTAGAGGAGAAAAAGCCTTTTCTTCAGCCAGAAGAAGTTGTTCAGTTTTTAAAATACCCTAGACTGTTAAGCAAACTTATCATGGACATGCAATCCTAATTCTACCAATTAGTATTTTCACTCCATTAAGACACAAATTAAAAACGCTAAGGAAACCAAAACTCTCTTCAGAATGGTAAGAAAATCATTGTTTCAGAACTCCCACGCTGAATGCTGTGAAATGTGGAATCCAGAGGATTGAGGAAAAGGATAGAGACTACAAAAACAAAAATAAACCACCAGAAAAATTACCATGTACACATGAAACCGAAAGAAGCAAAGCACTTTCTGGTTTGGATACAGCTGCAAACCTGAAATAAAACACTGGCCCATGCACACACATTTCCTAGGATCTAAAAGCTTTGAAACGTTATGCTACTGTTAGGGAAAACACACTAACACAGAGCATTTGCCCCCAGGAAAGCGTTTCCACATCTTCAAACAGAAACACAGATGAATTCTTTACCTGCAAAACGCAGAGGTGCATCCTTGTCCAGGGCTATTAGAGGGGGGTCCAAGAGCACCGTGTTGTCATTTTCTGTAACTATGCCATGATAGGTTGTTTCAATCCATGGCTTATGCTTGTTAACTGAAAGGAAAACAACATACAAAGTCAAAACATTTGCAACTCACAGTATCTTTAAAAAATGTTTTGTAATACTAATTTCAGTATTTTCCTCTTTTGTAATTCTGAATCAAGGTTTAATAAACTAAAATATTTGAGACAAAATCCTGGCTAAGTATGTTCAGAAGAGTGGAGTGTCCCTGTAGGCTTTCCAAAAGTAACTCAGAGAATTTAAATTAGTTTCTAACTATGCTGGGATTTAAGATGCCCCTGAAGTGCAATTCAAAAACCTGCTAACAGTGATGGGGAGATGCTGCCATCAGTGCCAAGTGTGACACCAGCAAAACCTCAGTCAACACCACACTAGGGAACACGAAACACCAGAGTTTGTTTACACTCTGCTTCCCCTCACCACAGAAAACTCGGGATACAGCTGGTGTTCTGCTCCTCAGAACATGAAGACTTGTTCTCATGTCTGCTTTTTGCCCTGTGTAGGGAGTTGCACTATCATTAAGAAAACAGGTGGAAAATAGGTCAAACTTAGTTTCTTTAGTTCCAAGATACTGGGAAACTCCACTAAAAAATCTCACAGGAGAGTATTCACCTCTGCACAGAAGAGCCTCAAACTCATCACCTGAGCCTGTCTCAAGATGACTGGTCTTCCTCGGCTGCAAAGAAATGCAGTATCTTTCCTTGTCAGCCTCAAAAGAAGTTTTTTTCTGCTACATCACTAAAGATGCAAGGTCAAATCACATTATCTACTAGGTTGTTATCTACTGTGTGACAATCCAGCAGTAGAGTCCCTTAATTATTAAATATTTAGCTTTATGTTATGATCCCCAGCTCAGCTGGTGGACTGTGACTGCGAGTGTGGCTCCTGGATGGTTAAGCTTCCTTAATAGCACAATTTTCCCACATGCAATTCTGGAAAATTGCATGTATCCAGCTGCTTAGAGCCTACTGAAGAACATCCTAAAGGGCCTGAAAACTGCTCCTTATCAGACAAAACCAAGTAATCTTCAGCAAACAATGCAGAGTGAAATACAAGAAATGCTTTGCTAGAGGTTACAACAAACACACCAAAGAGCATTCCATAGGCAACATCACCCAGGCTTTGGTCTATGAGATGAAGAACTTAAAACTTATGCAATGCATGCCTGTGCAATTACAGCAAAATACACACTACAGCTTGAACACTATTACACAGCTGAGTCCTGCTACTTCACCTCTAAAGAATTATATAAGCAGATTGTCAAAACAGGCAGAGATGGAAGGCTAACCCAGACTCTTGAATCCTGCCTCTTCAACAAACTAAAACGGATTCATGTCACGTGCCATATGCTTACCTAGGGGAATTAAAAAACAGTGATAAAAGGACACTTCAGTAAATGATTAAATCTAGAGAACTCATACAGGAAACCATAATACTCCCAATATGCTTTCATCTGCAATCTTTTACTAGTTAGCAGCAACAGCAGACAGGATATATCATCTTCATCCATAACAATGCAGCAAGAAAGAACTCACAAGGAACTGTTTTAATGCAAACTGTGTTTAATTACTCCATGTGGTTTTACTTAATATGGCAACACTCTCTTTATAGCCTCAGTAGGCTCACACAGGCACACTTCCAGTATGCAGCACAGCAGAGGCAGTAAATGCCAAGCACACTGTTCTATTTACCCAGAGAAGCTCAGTGCTGCAGCACCCTCCCAGGAACTCAGCGTTTCAGAACAAACCTGCTCCTCTCAGGCACTAACACAGATTCCTCCCTCCGAGGGAAGGTGCCAGGAACTGCTCAGGTGTGAGGCTCCCATGGAACGCTCACCCACAATTCAAACCTGGTCTCAAGAAAACCATCTCACCAACACAGCTTTGGCTTCAGGAGCACAAGGAGGTCACAATTGTGTCTATTTCTGTCAGTACATCCGGGACAATTATACCCCAACTGAAAATCTCAGTCCTTTCACCCATTCATCTTCATCCTTCCAAGGATGTGGTATAAAATACCAGAACAGATATCTGCCAGAAAAACCCTCCATCTCCATTCTAATGCTTCTGAACGTGGATTACAAAAATACTTAGGTTTTTTTTAGTGTTCTGAGAAATCTTCTCCTAATTTAGCAACCTCCTAAATCCCACTATTGCTGGGTAGGGAGTTCTATAAAACCTTGAAGTACTGTAACCACATATGAACAGAATTTTGAGTATGCTGAGCATCTGCAGAGTCTAGTGAACCTTCAAACAACAGGCCCAGTTGAAAGCAAAGTCATGTCTTTTTATTGTGCTGCCGACAATAAAATCATAAAGCTTAAACCCCTTTGTGTTTTGGAAGGCTGAAACATCACCAGACTTTAAAACATAAAGCTTAAATCCCTTTGTGTGTATGAAGGCTAAACATCACTGGATTTTAAAACACCGAACTTACTGCTGAATATCCAGGAAAGGCCCGTTATCCATATTTGTGATCTACTGACTTCAGCATAACCACACACTGGAAGGAATTCTCAAGCTAGCACTTGAAATATGAAGTACAGCTTATGAGCAATACATCACTGCATCCCTTCAATCAAACTGAACCAAGTGTTATCCTGATCTCAGCTGCTTAAATAGCATTAAATACTGGACTGTGAAGGGGTAGTTTGTCACAAAACTCCTGCAATCTACAGAAATTGTTCAAAGACAGACTGGTACTTTCAAACCAGAACAGCAGCCTATTCCAAGCTTAACAATAAGGAAGTGCCCTGAGCTGTTAATCTCCGGCCATTTAACTGGGATAAACCACACTGGTTTCCTTGAAATACAATATTCACACTATTTGTAAGCGCCTCAGCTGGAATCTGCTGTAAATCCCAACGAGCATTTAATCTAGTCAAGTGGGGGAGCTGTGCTGGCACAGGCAGCTTGCAGGTTTCTGCCTGGCTTTTAGTGGGCACAAAGAAATTCCAAGGGCAGCTAAGAACTGGCATTTCCCGGGTGTCACCCTGAATGGAGAAGCTCCAGCAGAGCCCTCCCTGCTGCCCAGCCTGACAGAACACGTCCCACGCGGTGAGCAGCAGCCACCCCCCAGCTCTGCTGTCTGCAGGTAATCGCTGCTACAGGGGCAGGAACTGCACGCGTGCCTCCAACGCCAGGTTGGAAAATACCATCTGCTCACTGTCTCCTGAACCAGAACAGACAGCCTGACTGTTCTGCAGCAAAGGGAATGTTCCTCAAAGCAAGGATCCTTGCTTCCCAAGAGCGACGGCTGATGCTGCAGAACACAATCCAGCAGATAACTAGCAGCAACCTTTTCCTGCTGCCTAAAAGAACTAATGAATGTAAATGAACAGGTAGGCAGGGCAGCTGGGTTTAGGGCTAGTACGGAAACTTTAATCACAAGCTATTAAGACAATCAGATTAATTCAGTTCTGTAATTTGGAAGCAAATACTAAAATTAAATGTACTTACCAAAGTCCTTTCTGAGGATTTGTTATCTTCTTACAAGTGGTCAGAAGTTTATTTGACTCCAATGGGATCTGGCATCTACATGACTGAAGATTTAAACACACCTCACCCAAAAGGGACTGTAGCTGGAACCCTTTTTCTTCTAGAAAACTACTTCCAACATACAGTGCTGTCTAGTTATGGTGCATATTGTTAGAACTGAATCACGATGATTCATGTCAAAATAAGTTCTTAAGAATTAACTGGCTAGACATATTAAACTCAGTAACAAGTACTAGAGTTTGAAAGCTATTTGTTCAATCTAGTGACAGTAAGCACAAAATCCTCATTCTGAAAATGTACCTTTGAGACCTCATGAAAAATGCATACAAAAATTCACAAAAAGATAACTATATTCTCTGTTAATACAGATGAACTGCACTTCATCTGCAGTAGATGAACTATTAAAGAGTCCTTTACTTGTCCTGAAGGTCTGACAAAAACTGATTACTGTGTATCTTTTGCTTAATTGTCTTCCTCTGGATCCAAGAGATCACAAGGATGCCTTTCAGTGAGACAATTAAAACTTCAACATGTCTTACCTTGAACAGTTGTAATTTAGTACTGTTCTGATGAAATTTCAAGCCATATCATTAAAAGAACAAGTCTGTGTAGTACCTAAGCATAGAAAAATACAGTCCAGCCAAGGAGTGGAGAGCTACACAATAAAATATGCCTTCTCCACCCTGAAAGCAAAGCTGAATAAGAAAAGGCGTAGCCTGGCCTGATTACAATGTGTGTTCTGTCCTGCCCAGCCTGCCACTCACGGCTCCTGCCTCCAGCCTCCAAGAGAAAAGACCCAGGATTAACTTTGGATATAAGCAACTTGAAATAAACCAGTGGTAATGAAAAGATGTATTCTATTTGTTTATTTAACTGGGTCTTCTCAAACCTAGAATTTTACCAAAAGTCATCATCCTACAACCAGGTCCAAACAATGGGATAAAACTGAACACAAGTTCTGCTCGAATGCTGACTTCCTTGATAGCATGGAAATTACCCACGTATGAGGTTCCAGGACAAAGTACAATTTTACAATTTCCACTGCTGAGAATTGAAGGTAGCAGCAAAGTATGGGGGAGTGAACCCAGGAGACTCACTTGGAATACCCAGGATATGGCCCAGGACAGGGATTAAGTAAGGGCACGGACATCCACCGTTACCCTCTATGGTTCCTGGCTGAAGGAAAATCTGGTGGTTGAAATTAATCCCACAGTTTCAGATCTCTGTCTCAGATTCTTTGCCACCATTCTTTGTTAAGGAGCACTTGTAACTCCTACTCTGGAAGCTCAACTGCCATACACTGGAGCACAAGTGTTTATAAGCTATCAGTTGCCCACACTATCAGCCTGTACACTTAACACTAATTCTCCAAACACCACATTCAAACCAACGGCTGTAAGGATTCAACAGGGTGTTATTAAACCGCATTCTGCCTAGAGAAAAAACACTTGTTTATCATCACTTACAGAAAGTTTCCTGCTCTCCACTGAACCAGTTGCCTAAATCTGATTTTATTTGTACAAAGATACATGGAAGTTTTGCTATAAGCCTGATGAAACCAAGAGACATGCAAATGACTGTATAGAAACTATTTGCAATTTTTACTATCCACAACTGCAACAGAAGAAACATTCAGAGAACTAAAGACCTTAGACAGAGGATATACTGACCAAATTTGAATTTGGATAAAAGCCTGGCAGAGAAAACAAAGATTCCACCACAAAACAGTTTAAATAGGATTAAGACAGTAAAGCCTTAATTTCAAGTGAAATTTAAAATGTTTTACACTAAACAGAAGACTGAAATAGGAAACATAAGCCTTTAACTACAAACACTAATTTAATAAATGTTATCTTAAATGTTGCTAATTATAGTGCAAGAGTGGAAACCCCTTCCCTTTTAACTGTTGTCATATTTATAAACTTCGCTCCTTGGAAGGAAACAGTATTTAGAAATACAGCAAACATCACCCCAGTATAGCTGGCACTTCTAGCTCTACTTGTTGACTCCATTTAAAAACAGGGAAACCCACTGGAGCAGTAGCTGCAACTTGTTTTCAATCAGATACAAAGCAAGTGAGATGAGACCTAACACCATAAACAAAGGACAGACAGATACTTCTTCAAAGGCACTGAGGTTTCTAATAATCCCTCCTAAAGACTCCTAAGGAGGTTTAGTCCCTACAGAAGCCAATGCGAGTCAATCAGTACAAAACAAATAAATTACAGTGCAAAACAAGATTTATCTAAGACCAAGGCTTCCGCCCCACTGAACTCTCCCACGTTGAGGTATCTTTCTGTCTTTGACAACAATGATAATGCTACAAGATATGTGGCCCTTAACACCATAAACAGTGTTACAGAGAGAGACTCCTCCCAATGGAACTAAAGAGAATGAGATAAGGCTCAGAAAAACAGTAAAAGAGCTTTTCTTCAGAAAACTTTAATGCCTACAGTTTTTTCCTCTCTGCGTAACAGTTTCAGAGCCACAAGCCACTCAGCTATCACATATTTTGGCTTCATGCTTTACCCAGAATACCAGAACTCTAAGCTGTGGGATGTTCACATTATGCAGAGCTGTGGCATGACCTGAGTTTAACTTCAACCCCTCTAACTCCCATGACACACTGAAGCCCATGAGCCCAGCTTCTTTCCTTCTCCTTAAAAAAATCTTTGCAATTATCTGCAACTGGTGATTTTGTGTCTGCAGAAACATTACGACCTCAAACCAAAGATAAATTTATTAAGTCTAGAGAAGTTTCTGTTGACAAATTTTCCTGCTACTTCAGCACAGACAGCACAACCTGCAGCCTGGTAACATGGGAGAATACAATCAGCCAAGGAGTATTCCAAACACAATGTAAACCATGCCTGCCCAGACCATCTCTCCTTCATTTCAGTTCCCACAGCATTATTTTAAATCACACATATAGAAAAAGGTATTAAAATTATTTACATGAACAGATGGCTGTATATAATGCTTTCCCAAGCACTATACATTGTAGAGAGGTCTAGGGTCTAGTACTGGTTAATTCTCTCTCTCTTCTCAGTGGTTTCTTACTTTCATAAATACTTGGAGAACAAAAAAAACCAGGCCACATAAATAGCCAGATTGTCTCTACATAATGCTTTAAGGCAGTGCTACATTTCCTTGCCTCTAGAAAGGAGAAAGAAACCTACCTAACCCCAGCCCTATGTTAAAATGGCTGTTCTGTGTCAAAGAAATATCTGCAGCAAGACTGTGGTAGTAACAAAGTGGTTTGTGGTTTGGATTTAAGACATTCACAGCACCACATAACTTCCTGAAATAATCACAGATCAGCAAAGTTTCCTCAAGACAGTATAACTTTCATCAATACCCTTCCTAAATGACAGTGAGTTGGAAGGGCCCCAAGACAACAGAGGTTTACAGCTCTGCCTGGTCAGAGCCCATGGAAGCAGCCACCGTGAGCTGCACTGCCTCCTCCTGCAGAAACTCCTCCCTTGCTCTCCCCATCCAGCTCCGGTCAGAGACATCCAACTGCTTCGCCCACAAAGACAGTCTGCATGCACTGCTAGGTACTGCTTTTCCACTGCAACAGGCTTACACGTATTTGGGTCAGCTTGATCAACTGCAAAACAAATTCGATTAAATTAGGAGTTTTGCACCAGCTGGACAGGAAAATGCCTCTTTAGAACCCAAAATCACTCTCTGCACCCCTTAAAATAACTACAGGGAAGGTGGTAGGCCAGCTAGCCCACACCTGCCTTTTGTGCAGGATCACAACAAACGCTATTTCTGTTTCTTTCCATCATCAAAAAAGAAACCATTTTTAACTTCCCTGTTCCAACAACAGGAATGGCAGAACTGGCAAGTTCAACTGTACTTGGAAAAAAAAAATGGAACTGTCAATGCAGCACAAAATGGAAAGCTTATCATAAATAATTCCAAACAAATGCCTTTCCTAACAACAGGGAAATAAAAACGACCAGTCCTTCCAGCTTTCCAGTTGTCCTCCAGAGCTAATTTGTCACTAAGTGCATCCCCACGTAACATTATTAACAGGCCTATCCACAGCGGCCAAAATACCACAAGGACTAAGGCAACTGCACATACTAAGCCAAACCAGCGCTCGTTCTGTAACTCAGTTATGTGTGATCAAGTTAAACAGATCAGGACCTGCAGTCCAGCAGCTCTGTAGATCTGACTGAAAACAGGTACTGCCTCCAACAAGCTGCAGGAAATCCGCCTACCAGCACTGTCCTGGGTAATGCTGCCTAATTTGCCGTTTGTTTCCAAGCAGCTTTCTTGGACAATGATTTTTGATCTTAATCTTACTCCTAATTTCAAACGATGGAATTCAAAGACACTATGCTTGTGTATTGGTGTAGCAAATACTACATTTAACGATTCCAAGAACGCTGGTGAACAGATTGTACTTCAGGGATCTTACACAGGTAAAAGATTGCCACTGTCAGAACAGCTGGCAGAGGACTTCCTAGACATACTACAGCATCAGCTTCTTCATCCCACACAGGGAAACTGCAGCAAGATGTGGCCATAACAAGCTGTTTTTTAGATCAAGAACTTCCCTTCAACGTATTTATAAGCCATTTTACAGCCCCACTTCTAACGTACGCTGCTATGCAATGCTCTTAAATCTCATCATGCGATCAGCTGAATCTTGCAGAAGCAGCGTTCCCGATGCCAAAGGTAACCTTCAGGTGAGGAAACGTCTCCGAGGCTCTCACTGAAGCCTGCCGGGGAGCAGCCCCGCAATGCGTATGATGCTGCTGCTCCTCGGGATCAATCAATAGCCACCAGGCCCGCGCTCACATCGCGAACCCGCACGCTCCGGCCCAGGCGCTGCTCCGGCTCATCCCCGCACGGAGCCTTCCCACGCCAGCCCAGCCAGGCCCGGCTGCCCAGGGGTTTTATCCCCGCTCCCGCCCCGGCTCTGCCCGGCCCCGCTCCGGCCGGGTCTGCCGCGTGACCCTCCCGGCAACAAGTGCCGCCCCCCGTCCGCCCCGGGCCCCGTTATGTAACAGGCGGGCGGACACAGCGAGCGCCGCCGCGCATCCCCCGCCGGGCCGAGCCGGGCCGGGCTCTGCCCTCCGCGGCTGGGAAGACTCGGGGCCGCTGGGCGCAGGTGAGCCGGGAGAACGAGCCGCCATCCCCTCGTCCCCTCTGCAGGTGCAATGGCCGCGGCGGGGTCACCCCGGCCCCAGCTCCATCCTCCCCCCTTCCCCTACCCTCGATGCCCGCCCGCCTCCGCGTTCCCTCCCTGCGCAGGGCGCCAAGGACAGCGTCCCCTCGCCCGNTCCCCGGCGCTGAGGGCACTGCGGCACCGCCGCGATGGTGCTCGCTCCCGGGCACGCCCCGCTTCCTCACGGGCACCGCCGCGATGGTGCTTCCCTCACGGGCACCTCCCGCTCCCTCACAGGCACCGCCATCGTGCTCCCTGCCGGGCACGTCACGCTCCCTCCCGGGCACCGCCATCGTGCTCCCTCCCGCTCCCTCACGGGCACCGCCATCGTGTTCAAAAGACCTTTAATATCATCACCTCACGGGCAGCGCCATCGTGCTCCCTCCCGGGCACCTCCGCCGCCGCTCCTTCGGGCACTTTGGACTTGGTTTGGCTTCTTACCGCGGCTGAACCGGGCTACGGGCAGAGAGCAGAGGGGCCTCCCCGACGCGTCACACAGCTGAGGGAACTTGGTGCCCCTCCAAAGCCTCACACAGCTGATTTAAATTGATGCCCTTACAAAGCCTCACACAGCTGATTTAAATTGATGCCCTCAAAGTCTCACACAGGTGATTTAATAAATGCTGATTAAGCCCTCAAGTCGTTAGGAAGCGTTAAACCCTGTATGAAGCTATTTAAGAAATAATTAACCCCATATAAAGCTATTTGGACGCTTTCACCCTAACATTCACACATCTTTTCAGAAAAAAAGACAAGACCGCTGGGTTTTACCCAACCCAAAGCTGGTGCCAGAGGCAGACAGGTACAGGGACACGCTGGGAATGGGATGCACAAACCCAGTCAGCAGCTGGGATGGAACAAACTGCCAACATCTGGTGCTACAACCATCAGGTACAAACAATCACAGCATCATTTAGGTTGGAAAAGACCTTTAATATCATCAAATCCAACCATTAACCCAGCACCCCCATCTTGCTGTTTTCCCAGCTCTAGAAGTGTAATCCTGCAGGAATGTGTCCAAACACAAAGACACCTTGGTTCATCACTGAGTCTGCTGTGCAGAGTAACAAATAACAAACCTTTCTAGTGGAGTGACTTCTACCAAGGCAAAAGATTACTTCTGTTTGGAAAAATTTCCAAGTGCTATCTAAATTAAGAATTTTCATTAAGTTGCACAGAACTTGTCCTATAATAGAAAAGTTCTTTGCTCTACTATCAAAAATTTAAATTAGAAAATGTTTCAACAAAGGGAAAAAATTATCAATATCATGATCCGAGTTTTGACAATTAAAATGCAACCAACTTATTTCATAATTAGATCTGACTACTCATGCTTTGTACCTATTAGCCATTTCACTCCCACAGTGAAATAAAAATAAAGTCCAGAATGTTCAGGATCCTAGAGATGTGGTATTTCCTTATTTTCTGTGCAATCTAAATACCAAGATTGATCAGTGCTGGAAAAGCCTCCTCCTCCCTCCTGAGGCAATCCCAGGGCTCACTACCTGGTCACCCCACACTCGAGATGGGGGAGAATCAAAGGTGAGAACCCAACCTACTCACTGCCCTGGAGCAGCCACTTGGGGCTCACGAGGTGACAGAACCTGGCCTGTACTAGCCCGTGCATTTGGGTATCCAAAGGAAAAATGTCCTTCCTCTTCCAAGCTCAAAACCAACCACTTTTACTCACTGTTCACTCTGTCTGCAGAGCAGAGCAGGAACCTGAAGAGCCAAACCCTGAGGCCAAGACAGCGGACATCCCCAGTTCCTTCCTTTGCTGGAGCTCTCCCTTAGCCAAGTTACTCCACATTTATTCCAGGGACTGTAGGGCAGCTCTCTATGAAGAGCTAAGACATCTTTCTTTTTTTAAATAAAGCTAAAGCCTCAGTCTAAACCTCCTTGATTTCTCAGCCTGGCTAACATATGCTGGATGGCAGATCATGTCAGAAGAAGCCTGGAGCCCATCTGTTGCCAGAGAGCTGAGTCTTTACATTCTGCCAACGCAGCTTCAGCTGACAGGGTGCTACATGATGTGTTTTTCTTTTGTATGGCGAGTAGGACTGTCCAGCACAGTGTGACTCTCAAACCAGGCTTACTAATGTACTGTCTGAGTAAGAACCACCCCATTAGTAAAAATTTGCTAGGCAAGATCTCATCAGTGGAAAATGATTACCCATTGATGAATACACGGTGTAACACATACCCATTACTCACCCAAATACTGGATTTTGGTTAGGAATCTAAATCCAGACAGAGCTTTAATGTCAATATAAAGGTATCTGAGGAGGCCTGAATGTCTGGCCAGTTGGCATTCACATACACATTCTCTATTAAAACATTTTTAGCAAAATAAATTATCATTAGGTGTGGCAAAAACACACTTTAAAATAGCTCTGCATTTCACTTGGGCTGTATCATGCATTGTAACAGGAGAAAGCACAGCACCATGGACCACAGTGAGAAGGAGACTTCAGTGTTACCATCAGGACTCGTTTAAATTGTTCTGATTCTGCAGAATTTGGAAGAAGAGGCACTTTTAAGAGAAGAAATGCTATGTCTAGGTAAACCTTGTTTATTACACAATGAGACTACCAGCTCAGATGAATTAATCAGCTGAATCAGTCATGCTGAAACTGGAAAATTTCCAAGGAGGGAGAAGGCATTGATGGCATTTCACTTTCTAAGCAAAACTCCTCTGAGTCAGTTGTGACTAAGGCACTGATTCAGTAAAGCAAAGAATTATTTAGCCTGTATTTTAGGATCAATTCGATGGCTTTGTTTCCTTGGATGACTGAGAGGTTGATACAGAGGTTGATACAGACGGGACGGGCCCTGCACACGAGGTGAGGCAGCCACATGAAATCCTGATCCCTGTCACCACGGATGTTCCACTGGCACTTACTCTGGAAGTGCAGCAAATACAACATCCTCTTATTTTGTTTCACAGAACTCGATTTCTCTCACCCAGTGGGGGACCTGCTGTGCACCAGTCCTGTTAGCTGTTAGGCAAGAGCTGTCCTGTTCCTCCTGTCTGCCAGAGGAAACTGCATTTCCCACGCTGACAGAGATCCTCACTCTATCCCAAATGCCACATGACATTATTTCAGAGAAATTCAGGAAACTAATTTCAGCACCTTCATTTCACCACTTACCTCCCTCCTACTCTCTGACCTGCTTCTCAGGTTCCAAAAAACCATTGATCTTTATTTTATTGGTGTGGTGGGTTCGGTAAGCAACGAAACTGGAACAAATGGCTCCTGGCAGAACACGTTTTCTGTTTCAGCTGAAAACCTATCGGCCTGATGTCCTTGAAATGCACACTGTGACTAATGCCTGGCTTGCAAGGACCCAGGAGGACACATTTATTGCGCTTGTCAGAGTGGAGCTGAGCAGCCAGAACAGGAAAGATAGGGTGATAGGGAAAAATGAATGCATTTGCCTGCTCCTGAAAGGCAGGCAATGCACGCTGTGAATACAGGGAGCAGCAGGACATGCTCGGGTGCATCAACATCAAATCTGGATCTGCTTGTTAGAGCTCAGGATCATCAACAATTTTGAATACATGAAGAATATGCACTGTTACTTCTGGATATTAGACTTGGTTTAAAGGGGGACATATAGGGAAAAGGCCCAAACTTCAAAGAGTCTAGAACAGCATTGAGAAAATGGTTATCTTTAAATAAAGAGCCTGGAACCAAGCGTGGGCTTGTTTTTCATCTCAGTGCAATTAATGTCTGCATAGTAGTGTGTTTGCAGATGATGATTTCTTTTAATGGGAAGTTAAAGCCCAGCTTTATCTCCTCTGCCAGTTTATCACAGCTGCCCTGAAACCACTTCTGAGAAGGGACCAATTGCCATAGAGACTATGCAGTAATTAAACTCATGAGAGAGCTGCATGCACACCCAAGCTAAATATTAGATGAGGGCAACAAGAGAGCAGCTTCTGAGAAGCTGTAACAGCACCACTCTAGCTGCTCCCATCCCCACTGGAAAAGGCAACAGGACAATCCTGAAATATTTGGGGAATTTGAATTTTGGTGTTTTCTGCTTCTGACATGGCTGAACATCAAACAATTATGAGACTAAGAAAAAGATAATTCAGGGTGAATATGAAGGATTAAATCTGCACAAGGTCTATGAAACCCCAGAATACTCTTGTAAGGCAATAGGCAGTAGTGGCATCTTTTGGGTCATCCAAAAGGAAACTCCACAACACAATGCCAGAGCAATGCCCCTGCCAGCTGGAAGACAAAACACTCACAGGTGACCTGTTCGATCATTTCTAGTTCTGCTGTCCAATATACACACTCTGAACACAGGCATAAAACTCAAATGTTTTTAGATCAGTAGATTAAGGCTTTATTATTATTATTTTTTAATGCTTTGGAACCTGACTGTATATTTTAGAGGAGAAAAAAATTACAGGACTGGTTTTGCCCACTGTTGAAAATTTCCAGAACTGCTTTGATCATGTATGAGAATTGATTTAGGGGATGCAAATGAAGGCCTTGGCAATCTGAAGAAGAAAATCTTCTCCCCTGACATTTCTGAACGTTCAGAGAATTCTCAACAAGCCATTGAAGTAGGGGTTCATCAGAGAGACAAAAAGAAAATTCAATAAGCAAAGAAGTACATGAAACCAACCAGCTCCCTCACAAGAAAACCAGCAGCATTAGCAATCTTTCTACCTTGTTCCATTCTTCTTCCTGCTCAGACTTACCTTCTGTAGCAAAATATGCATCCAGAAACATGAAAGCTGATGGGGAGATGCAAGTCCTTCCTCACAAAGAGAGACTGAATATTCTGCATCATCATTATAATATTTTACAACTCATTAGCACCTTCCATCCCAGGATCTCTGAGCATTTACAAGCGTTAATTAATGCACTCTCACAATACTTCTGTGAAGCAAAAGTCAGGTGTCTGGATACTGTGGTGACAGGTGCACTACAATTGAATAAGACAGAATTTCTAGGCTTTCCATTTACATATTTAGGAAAGAAGGGAACAAAGAGAGGAGGGAAAATTAACAAGTGCTGCAATAGCTTGAAATACCTTGAATCAAGATATACTGTAAATACCTTGAAATACCTTGAACAGACTGGCTTTCAAGTCTTTACCTGAAAAGCAATACTTTTTAAGGACCTCAATGATATTTAGGCTTTATTAACAGAAGTATTTGCTGAGTGAAGAACTATGGGGTTTTTTTCCCAGTTCTATCACAGATGTCCCTCTGGGACAGTGTCTTGCCCCTACCCCATTTCTTTGTCTGACAAGAGAGTCCAGTAACACACCAGGTATAAAAGGGTGGGTGGACAAACGAACTCGTATATTGGCACCAGGTACTGGTGACAGTGTTTAAATTTCTCAGCTTACAGATGTTTTGTATTCGTTAGGCTCATGGTATTCTGCAAACATCTGGTCACACAATGAGGTTTTCCTCTCTGCCTTCCCCCTGTGAGGGAGAAGAGCCATGTGCATGAGTATTCCCCTCCCCGAGAGCCATATGGGAATGTAAAGGCATTCTCTGAATTCATTACCCAGCCCCACAATATGATTCTGTCTTTGTACAGGCAAGAAAATGGATGTTAATTTATTCCTTATTGCTAATTTGAAAAGGAGCACAAACACAACAGTTCCATTGCAGAGACTTCTACCAAGGGTGCAGTTTAAGTCCAATTATATGCTATTAGTACATTTGCTCTTTATTCCTGTGGCATATTAATTACATGTCTGGTATTCTGATAATTAACACAATTACACTCTTTATTTTCTCCTTTTGTAGCCAATATTCTTGCATTTTATTCCGAAAAGTAATTTTCTGTAGGTAAAAGGAGCCAAATCATCACATATTAATAACATCAAGCAACGGGTTTTCAAATGAGCTTACACAGAGAAGTTCCAGCAGTGTTCTTCAGCAAAAAGAAAAGCAGACGATCTCCTGTTGGGCTGCAGCCTATCTGAGAGATTCCAAAATGAACCAAATTACTATCCTCTAGTTGTGTATCCAGCATGACAATCAGCCTGGAGCAGCAGGGCCATAAGGAGGTACTGGCACTGCCCCACACCGCTCTTCCAATGCCATCACACGTTCAAAGGCCCCCTGGCACCAAAACCTCTGATCTCCCACTGGCATCTGTGAAACTCAATGCCATTCAGCAAAAACAAAAGTCACAAAGGGTTAACCAAGATGATTTACAACTGCACAGGTCATCCACAAATCAACACTTGGCAGATATTGCAAAGGAATATTAAGGAACAAAACAAAACAAGCACTCTTAGTGCTGTAAAACATCAAGGTGGGTAGATTTTACTAAATTAAGTACATACAGACACCTCAAAGATTTGGGGTTTTACCTTCAGGCAAATTATTGTTTGTCTAAAAACAAGTTACTGTTTCTCTGTAGTTTTCTCTAAAAGCAGATCTTGAACCTCCAGTTGGTCTCATATGCTATGGCTAAAAAAGTCCCACAATGGAAAGAAAGATTGCAGCAGTTTCTTTCTCTAACTGGTTTTTTTTTTTGGAGAGGAGGAAAAGAAGGAGCAAAATGTTACATCACTATGCAACAGTACAGAACTTGGTGGAAGGTTCCTCAGCAGCCTGTCCTCCAACTCCCATGTCCAGGTGTCCAGCAGGTCAGGCTGCAGTACAGCTGCGCCGGTAGAAAGTGGGGTGTCACCTGAAGAATCAGTGTCCCTGCTCCTTCCACAGACAGCAGCAGGCACTCCTCACTTCTGCTCTCTGGTACACATTTCACCACATTTCACCAACAAGGAAACCCGAGGCTGCAGCCACGATCCCAAGAACGAGTCCCTCTTTGCACAAACCCCATTACATTGGTTGGTATCAGTGAATCAGTTTCCAGGGTCTGCACTGTGGACAATTTTCCCAATTTCCCTGAGGCAATGTTTTACCTACATAACCTACCTCTTAGAAAGTTTTTAATAGTCCCTTTTGAAATTATCTGGTCAGAAGGAAAACCCAGTTTTGGTTTTATTTTTTTCCATTCTCTTTTACTCCCCTCTTTGTCTAGAATTCCAGTGCTCCCAGCTCCTTCCCGGCAGCGCCCTGGCTATTTAAGTTACAGTCTCCTCAGACACGAGCGCAGATAAATCCTTTGTCATCTCCTATATTTATTTCTGTTCTGACAGATACCAGGGGTGACCCTTCCTGCAGTAAGCCACTGCCCTCCTGGCCTCCTCTCTAATTGCAGCTTTGCTAATCACGTTTTGATCACCAGCCGTGTAATCGCACGCCAGCGAGCGGAGGAGGGCACGGCCGCAGAGCCCCCCGGGGCTGCCGGCCGCACGGACAGGAGACCGGGGACCGGGCACGGCCAGCCCGAGCAGGACACCGGGGACCGGGCACGGCCAGCCCGACCAGGAGCTGGGGGACCGGGCACGGCCAGCCCGAGCAGGACACCGGGGACCGGGCACGGCCAGCCCGACCAGGACACCGGGGAGTGGGCACAACCAGCCCGACCAGGAGATCGGGGACCGGGCACGGCCAGCCCGACCAGGACACCGGGGACCGGGCACGGCCAGCCCGACCAGGAGATCGGGGACCGGGCACGGCCAGCCCGACCAGGACACCGGGGACCAGGACACCGGGGACCGGGCACGGCCAGCCCGACCAGGACATCGGGGAGTGGGCACAACCAGCCCGACCAGGAGCTGGGGACCGGGCACGGCCAGCCCGACCAGGAGCTGAGGGACCGGGCACGGCCGGCCCGACCAGGACACCGGGGACCGGGCACGGCCAGCCCGACCAGGACACCGGGGACCGGGCACGGCCAGCCCGACCAGGAGCTGGGGGACCGGGCACGGCCAGCCCGAGCAGGACACCGGGGACCGGGCACGGCCAGCCCGAGCAGGACACCGGGGACCGGGCACGGCCAGCCCGAGCAGCCAGCCGCAGGGCCCCATTGCCTGCCCGCGGCAGCTCCGGGCACACAGCCTCCCCCCGGGACACAGCCGGCTGCCGCTCTCCCGCGCTGCTCTCAATAGGATGGGTAAACGCTGGCAGTGACCCGTCCCGGGGTGGAGGGCTGTGTTGAAGCAGGGGAACACCGTTCTGGGAACGTACAGAGGGTTGTTGCTATCACTGCCTCAGCCACTGACCCACCACCAGCAGGAAAACAGCAGAATTGTACTCTGTGGCTTTTGAATAGGTGTTATGAACACGTTAACCCTAAAAGGGAGTCAGCAAAGAGCTGCTTTGTCTTAACAAAGCAGGAAACAAACATCCACTGAGTTAAGGCTCACATACCAGGCACAACAAACCTCGGTACTCAGCAGGTCCCTCCCCAACGAATCCAACATATGCAAATGAATCAGAGGGATTTAGAATAATTACCCCATCCCAATGTGTGCTGCTTTAATGTATCCATTAGATTGTTAACTTCATGGTTTCCTCTGCTCTGTGAGGGAAGATAAAACATTTCCAGTGATTAACCTTTTGGAAAATTGTATGCCCACCTCTTTCATGGTATCTACCTTCTGCTGGACCCCACAGGATCTCAAGGACCACGCCACTACTCACACAAACATTCAATGCCATGAATTTCCACTTCACCTGGACCTTTTAACATTCTAGGCTTTCTCTTATTTTCAGTCTGGACAAAGAGCCTCCAAACGGAGACTTTCTACTTTTTCTCCTTCTGCTCTATCCACTGCTGTCTGTCTGTCAGAAGTGGATCAGCTGAAGATGTGGAATGACACACTGTCTTCTGCAAAGGAAGTGAGGGGGGGTTAAATCCCATGTTGTGTTAAATGACTGAAGTACAGAGCTTTGTAGTGCATGCTAACAGCACACACTGCTCCCTGTTTACTGCTGCTTCAATGAGACATTGTCCATTGAGTGGAAGTAAAAAGCTTATGAGATGAGACAGGCATATCATCCTGTCTGAAGCCCAGCTTACACAGGCAGCTTCGTGCGGCGTGAGGAAGAGCCTCTGGGAATGGCAGGCGTCTGTGGAACATTAAAGTACAACCCAGAATAGGTCAAGCATTTATTGACCTGATCTAAAACCGAGTCTGAGTGCCCAGGTTTCACTGAATTGAATGAGGGGTGTATGATGACAGCTGAAACTCCAGAGGCTCTGCAGTGACTGAGGAGCCCTCAAACTGAGCGAGATGCAGAGGGACGAGTCTGTCTGCAACAGAGCAAACAGGATCAACCTTTTCCATTTGTTAAACCTATGATTTATGTACAAGATTATCATATGCCATTCTACGGTCCTAATCCTAGACCTTGAAGTAGCAGCAGAGATTAGAGCCTCTGACCATTTTCTCAAGTAATGTCACTAGTAACCAGTGACACATCTCAGACAGAAAAGATGCTAAAGCAACGAAAGGGAAAAACACCCTAAATGTCTGTAGAATATCCTTTTTTTGTTCTGCACTGAAAGGCACACAAAGCCGCATATCACACAGTAGATATGCACAAGAGAATTCAGCACTAGAACATCTTAGTACCCTTTTCCCTCAAGCATCTCTGCTCCCTTTGCTGCCCAGCTCTCATTCTGCCTAACAGCTCCTTAATCACAGTATCTGTCACACACATAAAATATTATTTAACCTCCAGCACAGAGTAAAATGCATTTATAACCTACTGGGTTTTCCCCTTTAATCTCTCTCTTTCTTCCCTTACTGTTTCCCCTCTCTTTTTAGTAGCTCTGAGCAAGAATGGTGCTAACAACCTTCACAAAGACTTATTCAGGTCCAGACAGAAATCAACTCTCTGCACTCTTGTCAAGACAGGAGAATAAAAAAAACAACACACACAATCTCTTCTTTCTACCCAGGTGACAGAACACACACACACACATCACAAAAGCAGCGTGGCCTCACCTGCAAAGATGTCAGTAAGTGGCATTTTAGAATTACAGAACCAATTTAATTGTGACTGAGGCTCAACTCAGCCACAACCCAATCCAGCAGATAGAATGTTATCATCCCTCAGTGATATTTAATAGTACTTGTTTTAAAAGTATATTTGAGTCTTTGCTCTGCAGCAGCCTGACACAGCTGAATTTAATGTTCCTTCTGTCTGGGCAGAATTCGAGGTGTTGACTTTCAGCTTTAAGCATGACCAGGTCTAGGATCTGACTATGCCAAACATCTCATTCTCTGTGATCCATCTCACCAGTACTTAAGTCAAGGTGCTGTTCCTGACAAATTCTCTATTTAAACCCCCAAGGACCTTCTCTGCAGAAGGATGTGAGCTGCCAATCTTCGCACAGCAAAGATGTACGCAGTGGAACCAGCCTAATCTACTGCTTACTAGGGCAGGTACACTCTGAGCTCTGCTGGTTTTGGTCTCTGCAAAACCCTCAGTGAGCCTTTCCTCATTGTTACTGGGATGTAGTTTATCTAAACACTTCTCAGTTATCCAAGTCTCCCTTCCTCCTTTTGACAATGGCACTGAAAGTGAAAAGATTCAATTTATTTCTTTGCCCTGCTCCAATCCTCTGACATCTAGACTTTGCTACATTGAGAGAGAAGAAAGAGTCAGGTAAGAATGATCATGTAGCTACAGCAGCCAGGGCAAGTCCACATGTCACATATGGTTGCAGAAGTCTGTGACCTCAAGGTCAAGGTCAGACTAAAACAAAGGCACCACTGTACACCCATATGGTGTGAGAGCAGCTAAGCACATACAGAACCAGCACAAGGCACAGCTCCTTTTAGAGGGAGACTGAAGTGCTGCTGGCAAGGCAAGGCAAAAGCTTAAGATTCTGTCTAGCTTAATTATCATCTTCCTGCAGGCTCAAAGAAGCTTATGAGAACACAACAGAGAGGCAGAATTCTCCTCCTGTGCTTCCACCTACAGAAACTCATCCCTTCCTGACCTGCCCCTATTTCCCTCCCCACACACCCCAAAGATTCTGCAGAATCAAGCCATTAAAAAATCCACCACGGAGTAGAGACCATGCTGTGAGCTGTTCTCCTGGCAGGAGGCAGGGCTGTGCCTCCCTGTGCACTGGCAGCACCACTCACTGCAGGCATGGCAGCACTCACTGCAGGCATGGCAGCACTGCTGCAGGCATGGCAGCACTGCAGGCATGGCAGCACCATTCACCCACTGCAGGAATGGCAGCACTGCTGCAGGCATGGCAGCACTGCTGCAGGTATGGCAGCACTCACTGCAGGCATGGCAGCACTCACTGCAGGCATGGCAGCACTGCTGCAGGTATGGCAGCACTCACTGCAGGCATGGCAGCAGCACTTCAGGCATGGCAGCACCATTCACCCACTGCAGGCATGGCAGCAACACTGCAGGCATGGCAGCACTGCTGCAGGTATGGCAGCACTCACTGCAGGCATGGCAGCAGCACTTCAGGCATGGCAGCACCATTCACCCNTCCAGGCACTCGAGGTACAGGACAAAAGGCTGAAGGCAAATGCTCAGCTACCACTGTCCATGCCAATCACGTTCAAGGCAATTGACACGGTGCCCTGCGATTAGCAGCTCACGGGCACAGCTGAACGTGGATTACAGTGCCCAGCCAGCAGCAACACCAGCTCCTGGTCCCTCCTCGATGGACTAACCCCCTGCACTCTGTTCCATGGGACAGACAGGCTCTTCTCCTGCCCCCGTGGGGATTGCTGCACTTGTAACTGCAGCAGAAGAGAGCAGCAGGAACTGTAGATGGTGAAAAACTAAAGTACAGAGGCATCAATCCACATCTGGGTTGGAGTCGCTATTACAATTGTAAAACAAGGGCTGAAAGTGTATTTTCTGAGTTTCACATGCCTCTGGTCACAGAGAGCCATTTAGTACCACGGAGAATCAACCTGGAAAATGTCAAGGCAGCAAAAAGCTCTGTGCATAGAACCATTTCATGCTGATACATGAGGCAGCTTGTGAGCAGGCCGGATTATAAAGCTTCAAAATTTTTTTTTTCTCTTTTCCAAAATAAACAATCCCCAATTTGAAGTCCTTCAGGCTACAAAGGAAACCAGGCAGGTTGTTTACAACATACAGAAGGAATCCTGCTTAGGGCAAATCAGCTGCAGAGCAAACGAAAGCAGAGCTCAGGAGGCAGTAGATGATTTCTGTCTTTGCACAGGAACCTACCTCAGTCTGGCAGGGAACAGATCCAAGCTCCTACCTTGGTAAGGAACAACAATGGTCCTCCCTGTTATACAGCACTTTGATATTTGTAAAACTCTAACTGTTCTGCAGCTTTCATGGAGCTTCCTAAATGCCCTTTATTAACCTCAAGCTTTGGAACACTTTGTTTCTGATGGTAACAGTGAAGAAAAGCTGCTACTCACTAGGGACTTCTTTTGTGGAGACTGAATAGAACTCAAGATTCCTTAAACTTCCAGAAACTGTTCTTCCTGCTCTCTTGGTTTCTGCTGGTCCCAGTGCCCTGCAGCCTTTTTTGCTGTCAGCTCTGCCACAGTTCTTGAGGAGGCAAGAGACCAAAAAGAAAGCTGAAGGACTGATCTTAAATGAATCCAAATCACATATTCCTCTCCCTGCCAGGGCACTCAAGGTATTTCATAAAATAATTTCTAACATATTTTATACATTTAATTCAAAGCTTTTAACTCCTAGCCTTTATTTCTCTCTTTTGCAATGCAGAACACTGGTAACTTCAGACATGGCACTGTTCTGTTCTTGTAAGGGATTCTCAATAGCCATAGGAATTTATCCCACATATGATCCCAATGTCTCATGTAAACAACCTCTGCTACAGGTGATGGGTTTTTCTACTTCATGGGCCATTAAATCTTCAGCCTTTAATGGAACTAATTAGGCTGCTGGTGAATTAGAAAATAGACTTTGTGGAACTGAAACAGATTTAATGGTCAAGGATAAGAAATTCTCACACAGGCCATGGAGGATACAACTTCTAGTAACTGCTTACCTTAGGTAGGAATAGGAACAAAAAACCTCAAGAGCTTTTTAAATTTAATTAGTGATCCAAGCTTCTTTCAGGCACTATCTCCTTCCAAAGTGTTGCTGTGCCTCCAGCTCACATGTTCTGTTACTCCAGGGTTTATTTTAGGGCCTGGGAGAATCAGAGTCAAGGCCTGTGTGAATGGTGGAGCCCCATTTTCAGTTACAACAGGCCATGCTCAGACACAGTGAGCTTCCAACAGCTGCAGCACCTGCTGCCCACCTGGGGAGAGAGGAGGGGTGGGATTCAGCTCTGAATCTTCTCCTCAAGCTCTGCAAAACACACTGTGTTATGAGAGGTAGATGAGCAGCTTGGCAGTGAAAGTACAATAGCACATTTTGAATCTCTAAAGGAACATTCCTCCCCAAAAGACCACCCAAAGAGCATGTGCTTTTCTTGGAAGATGCCTCTAAAGCTTTTACACTCCCTTGCTGAATGCCTTGAGCACAGTATGGTTGATAATTCCACTACAAAGCCTTTTCTAGTTACAAGCATATTTCAAATTACATCTGTGCTCAACTCTGGCCTCTAAAATATTTGATTTCCTGGTTTTACTAGTAATGGTTTACTTGAGAAGGCAAAAGCACAGCAGCAAAGCTAGAGAAATCTGTACAAGTAACAAACAAGTCCACCATGCTGATGTCCTGTGTGTTTCTCAAAGGTGAAGCCAGGTGTTTTTCATCTGGCAGCTGAGCAGTGTAATAAATCAATATGAAACAAGAGTAGCTATTAAAAACTGTATTTCCCCCCCACCCCAACAGTTACATTTTTAGTGAAAAGATTAAACCACATAAACAGTTCACTTTTCTTCTAGAAAAGCCTAAGCTGCTGAGGAGTGCCCTGGACAGCCAGGGAGGATGAATGTCAGCACTGGGAGGTCACCACAGAGCAGCCCCTTCCTCCAGCCAAGGTCAGCCCCCAGTTCACACTGACAGCTGCCCCCTCTGCACCAAATTCACATTAAAGTGCTTCTTAGGCAACCAAGTCAAAATCTAGAGAATACTTTGGGCTCATTCCTGGTTTATTTTAATAAACAAATTTCTTATCTGGCCCCAACAAAAAGGGGTAAAAGATTTACTTTCACATAGAACTTTACAAAGCTGCAACTGAATCAAAAGGAGCGTTTTCATAAATAGATGTACAGTTGCTCTCATTACACAGTATTTATTTGCTCGAGATAATTTCTTCCTTGTGCTCACAAGTCTATTCTTCCTTTTGCAGACAGTCCATGGTTTCTCTCCAGCTTTTCTCCCATTTTGAGACCACAACAACATCCTGTCAGCAGAATTGCTGGCCACGAAAATGGTCATGTTCTCACAGTTAGATTCTAGAATTGTCACTGTAAATAATTAACAACCATAGGAAAAGAACCAGGAACAGGTAAATTGAGTTCAGCTTTAATAGATTCTGAAACATCTTGAAGTCAGTGCAACCCACAGCAAAATCCAGAAGTTTTGTAAAAACCACCTGCACACATGAGGGAAAATGAAGTGCTTGGTTTTAGGCTGGAGACTATGTGCAGATTCCTGAACAGTCAGTGCACCTCGGGAATTTCACTGCAGGTTTTCAGTCTGTGAAGGTCTGTGTGTGTTTTAAGGCCCTGCAGCTAGAGAGAGTAAACCTGAGAGTGTCACCTGTACACTCAGTGCTGGACAGCCCAATGCAGCACTGCTGCATCCTCAGGAACACGCTGTTATCCTAGCATCCAGAGGCTCTCCCCATCACCAAACAGCTGCAAGGAGGGAAACCATGTACAATTTTTCAAGTGACTAGAAACTTCAGTTTATTAAAGCCCAGTGCAAGCTGGATTCAAGTTAATGATCATTAGCTGTTCCTAATGTGAGAGCTACTCTTGTGCAGCAATCAAAGGGTTAAAGTGGAACTCTGCAGTTTTTTTAACAAGTTCACATATTCTCTATACAAATTTGGCAAATTCATGTCACAGCCTTCGATCTGATCCTTGCAGTCCCTGCAGAACATCTCCAGCTCCTCGGTGGGAAGCCAGGAGCAGCCCCTGGGCAGCCAGGAGTGCCAGGGCTCGGGCACAGCCCCCAGTGCCCCCAGGGCTGGGCATCTCGGGCCTCCAGCCTGGCCAGGTGGACTTCTTGAACCAAATCTGCTTTGACACATGCTCCCAAAAGAGCTCGAGGCCAGAGAGCAGCTGAGTATGGAAAAACTGATTGCATCAGAAACGCTGCAGCCAAAGGAAATCAAACCGTGACTTCAAAGCCAATCAAAAACCAAAACAACCCCCAAAAGCAAGCATTTATATGTGTGTAGACGTAATAAATATTGCAAAGCACATTGTCTTCTCCCCCCCAAGTCAATAAGTATAAAGAAATAACCAATGCACCAAAACATCAGCTTCCTGCAATGAAAACGTTGGAGTCAGCAAAATACCTGCAAGCCAGCTGAAGGGAAAGCTTTTGCATTGTCACCCAATCACAAGCTGCTTCCAGTTCTATGCAGCCAAACCAAACCCTCTTCAAATTCACAAGTTTGACCTAAATAAGCACCACAGCATGAAAAGCTTCTTTAGAAGTAGGAAGTCAAGAGACTTTGTTTAAAATATAAAATAAAATGTGAGATAAAAGGTTTCCATTGGTCAGGTTTGAAAAATTGCCTTCCTTTATCCAACCACAGCCTGTCCCTTTGAGCCAACCAAAACCACACCTTTAGGTTTGTCCTTAATGAACACAGCCTGGCTGAGTTGCCAAATCTGACAGGAATAGATGGCTGTGAGATGCATTCTGAGGGTTGGGCAAAGGCAAACAACATTACAAAGGAGAAGGAACACCAAGGAACAATTAGGGTGGGCAGAGGAACTTATTAATGCTCAGCCATCCTCCTCTATCTTCAGGAATCTCACTGTCCTCTCCAGTTCTGTGTTGTTCAGGTGTCCTGTAGTTACTGTCTTCTGTCTTCTGTCTCTGATCTGGAAAATGCCATCACAACATCCTCAGCACCTGCAACAACAATGGATACAGGAAAACTGTGCCATAATTACTTCCCTTAAGGAGCAGTGCAGAGAGGCAGTACCCAAAGTGTCATTCTACACATCCATACAACCAACAGGAAAGCAAATGACAAACCAGGGAATGCCAAAAACACCACCACTGCCTGTCAGGTAACTGCTCAGCTCCACAGAACCCTCTTCCAGGGCTTTGCAAAGTTCAAATTCAACTCAGATGGAGCATCAGCATGCAAGATTCCTCCAATCTTTTACCTGAAGCATATCAAGAATCAAGAAGCAAATCTCAGTTATGTGCCCCAAGCAACTTCTGTCTATACACCTGCACACGAGGTAAAAGTGGACTAAAAAAAAAATACCTCATCTGTTCTCATTATATGAATTCCATTTCTCAGATATCTAATCTGCTCTTCAGTTGCAATATAGCAGGAAAAGTGGCCAAAATGGTTGTAAATTCCCCTTGCTAATGTCCTTAAAAGCTAAATCAATGCTCACAAAATGCAACTGCACTTAACTTTTATACACTTCACAATTTATTTGTCATATGTTCCTTCCTCAAAGGAGGAAATATTAAGGACCAAGCAGTAGTAGTTTGTTTTTCATATGTAGGGCCCTTATCTTATATAAAACTACATCAAAAACTGCTCTGATGCACCCTCTTGCCAGCATTCAGAAGCCCTGCAGTCATCTCCCTTTTCATCTCCTGCAAAAACTGTTTCTTCCTTGATCAAAACATAAATGATATATAGCACCAGGATCCAGCTTAGAATTAACAAGCTGCCTTGTTGATTTTAAAGCATGCAAGAACTACCAGCCCTACTACTACAAGGATTCCACTTGCAAGGATTGTGGCAAACCCTCCGATGCCGGGGAGGGAGCAGCCCACGCTGCAGCAGGAAGGGCCAGGGCAGCTGCAGCAGCACCTCTGGCACGGAGTGCTGCAGCATCCTTTAAGGTGCAGCAGCAGCTGGAGTCGCCTGGCAACCACGGAGACTCCCCCAGCACAGGGATCAGCTGCACTCCTTCACAGGTGCTGACTGTTTTCCCAGGCTCTCCCCTTTTCCAGCCTCTCAACGGGAACAAATTCCTACAGGTTTCCTTGCAATCCCAGGCAGGAAAGGAGGCTGCAGCCCAGATAACTCCCCAGCTCCATGCTCCTGCCTGCCCTGACTGCCCAGAGGCCACCGAGGGCACGTGGCCACCTCTGGAGGCGTCCCCCAGCAAAAGAACCTGGGTGACATTTGTCCAGAAAAAGGTCATCCACATTTCTCAGCATAAAAGCAGGTTTTGTTCCAGCCCTGTCCTGCAACCCAAAGTACCCAGAGCTAAAGGAAACCAAGCTAACGAGGCTGCTCATTAAGCAATTCTCCAGTGCCTGTACAGACACAAACACTGCCAGAGAGCAGAGCCTGCCCTTCAGTGTGCTGAAGGGAAAGCAGGGACTCAAGCCCCTGAGCTGCTCCTGCAGGCCCACTTGGCTCCCACAACGGATGTTTTCTTACTAATCCAGTAAAATAATGCAAAAAGCAGAGCACAGGTTATAAAGTTAAGCTGCACATGGCCAAGAGCCTGTCCCTGAGACAATGGGATGGTGAAGCACATCTGCTTTGAGCACATCCTTCACCGAGCTCTGCACTTCCAGCAATTAATGCATAGAACAATGACAAAGGCACGCTTTTACCTGACCTGCATCCACACACACAGCTGCCCTCTCCACAGCTGTCCCTTTTCTGGGCACACATTTCTACCCTGAAATAGAGACTTACAACACACCCAGTGAAATATTCCCCATCTTTCATGAGCAAAGCATTAATTACCACAAACTTTCATACATTCAGATACCTCTCTCACTGCTTCTGCCTTGTGCTTGCTCACCCTCATTCTTCCTAGAAATTAACAATAATTAACAGGTAGGCTTATGTCCTATCTTAGAAAGTCATAGTGACAATCTTACTCCACTAACTTCCAAAAAAATCCTGCTGAGATTATGTTCCAATTGCAGCTGTTTGAATTGCTGAATTTAGAGTTCTTTTACACCACTTGTTCTTCAGTCTTAGCAAGCCAAGATGAGCTGAAGGTCAAATGACTTTCCTGCAGGGCAGGGAAGGCTGCAGACGTGCCCTGAGCTCAGTGTCCCCAGCTGCCCCCAGCTCACCCCCATGGCACAAAGCTCCTCCAGGGGGGCTGATGCCAGAGCTGCCCAGCAAGGACCTGGGCACAGAGACAGGAACCCAGCAGGGTCCAGGCTGGATTGAAACCACTCCACCTTAAACTAGAGAAGATGCTGACACCTCTAACAGCTGCTGTTCCCAAGTGCTCTTTGAATGAGAAATAGATATGTACACCTGATTTCCTTGTAGTCACCTGTAGAATTAATTAAACCCCAAAAGCATTTAGAGATCAGAAGGTTTAGCCTGTTGGGAATTTCTAAAGGCTGCCAAATTTAAAAAAAATAGATTCTTCACTTCACACAAGATCTTTGCATACATACATTTCTTTAACCACCTTCCAGCAACAATCTTCTCAACATTAACTCTTCCCTGAAATTCCCAGTACTAGCATCCTAGTCTGGCATTCTAAAAATACACCACGCACTGCTGAGAGCAGCAGCACATTAAAACAAGCCTTGTGTTCAACAAAACAGAAATGCACTGAGCAGAGCTCCATCTCCACTCTCCATCACCATCTGCCAAGCCACGAGCACGGTGCCCTGGCACCCCCAAGCAGCCTGGGTGGTTCTGGTGCCCCAGCACCCAGAGAACACATCTCACCCAGCCAGGCACGTGTCTGCAGCTCAGCCTTGCCCTCCCCGTGGGACCAGCTTCCTCCAGGAACCAGCACAGCACTCCTGTTGCTATAGGAACTGCAGAGCTGCAATCACCAAGGTCTCAGCACAATTCCCATCTCGTGCTTCCTCCCTGCACTGCTCCCATTCCCAGAGCTGCCAGAGCCTGCACTGAGCCCAGAGCCAGCCCAGCCTTGGGAAATGCAAGGGGCTGGGGAACAGGCAATATGGGGCTGATGCAGGAGACGCTGCTGTGCACAGAACTTCCTGAGAGGCATTTTGCTTGTACCCAAAAATATGTGAGAAAGCCTGAATTTCATCAAGTGTGAGCTGCGTTAGCTCTTGCTGCAATGCAGGCAAGACCAACCTGTGAAGATCCCAAAACAGCTCAGGATTACATCCCCGCTCCAGCACACACACTGGCTGAACTGAGATGCCTCAGGGTTCCTCAGTTATTCTTGGAGCCACAAAAACAAACAATAAACACTCCACAGATGTCAGCTGAAGATCTCCCAGACTAAAGAAAAACACCCTGGATTTTGCACTTTCATATAGGTGTTAACAATGACTGAAAAATAAAATGGTTATAAAAATGTGAAAATGACATTAATATTAGACTCGATTATCATATCTCCTCTTCCAATAAAAATAAACATAAACTGAAGGGGAGACACGTAGCCTCCAGGCTTGATTAAAAATTACAGAGATATTCTAAGATGCTTCTTGATCCAAATTAACTTCCATTGTTGGATCCTTAGACAACAAACAGTCTCATGGAGGGACTTCAAATGTCAGAGCTATTGGTATTGACAGTGGCTCATGGAGGGTTTATGGCACAAGCCTGAATTCAGCAGGGACAGCAAAAACTCCTTCCCAGTGCACTGCCACATGCTGCCACAATGGACACAGAGGCTGCAGGGACTCCCTGTGGGCAAACAAAGGGGCTCACACAGGAGCCACAGATCCTGACCAGAAACCACAGCAGGGACAAGCTCAGCAGCCCTGCCCAGGTCACGGCTGTGGGGCCACTGGCCCCAGACTTGGACCAGAACTGCACACCACCCATCCTCTACACTCCTGCCAAGAAAGCCCCAAGAAACCAAAACAACCTTCCTGAGCTGGAGGCAGGCTGCAGCTCCCCAAGGGACACACAGAAACCTGCAGGTCCATAACAGAGCTCTGAGTGCTCAGGCCAACCACGTCATTCTGCTTTTTGCAACAAAACGGGGATGTGAAGTTAGCTTTGTGTCTTTTGTGCCTGCTGGAGGAAAATGGTTCTAAAGATACATCAGGGACACCTCAGGCTGAGAGCAGCCTGCCCTACTGTGGAACAAAAGGCTCTGAAATCCACTGAAGTGCTAACTTGGTGTAAGTTACTCCCTAGATAACACCTCTTTTTGTTGTTGTGTAAGACAAGCTGCATAAAGGAAAAAAATCCTCCAGAGGAGATCCAATGAAAACAGAAAAGTAAGGAAGAAAATACCTTTAAGCACTCTTGGAGCAACAGAACAGTGAGTGTGTGGACTTGCAGGGTTTTCCAGCACCAGGCAATGCCATCTAGTGGAGATGGGATGTCCCTTAGGGTGGCACATCCCACACCTGTGTCATGCTATTCCCAGCTTCCAGGAATTCCATACTCAGCCCTTCCTGCTTCTCCAAGCCCAGGACACAGCAGAGGGTTCAGGCAGCAGCAAGCAAGGGGCATTATCATTACTGACTGTTAGAAGCCTGGAGAGATTTCTAAGAAAATCAAAGTCCTGAGCAATAAATTATAGTTGCTTCTGTCTGTAGAGCACGCTACAGCTTCAGCACCACTGTAGCAAGTATCTGTGTCTCCTGGCTGGACTTCTGATTTTATCACCTTTTCTTTGCCAAAGTGCAGGTAATTCAGCATAGATTTCACTGTGAAAAATGTAACTTTTAAGGATAATGCTGAAAAATGCCAACTGCAACTAATTCTCTCTTAACCGAATGTGCCTACCTCAGTTTTTGACAAGAAACAAGAAAATTCTCACTTTAGACTGGCAGAAAAGTTGTGTATTTTGGCTCAGAATTCTTCAAGCATATCCACCTCCACCAGCCCCCAGCTATGCAAGGAATGAGCACAGCAGCAAGTTTGTGCAGGTTGTGTTTGCAATGGATTTCTAGATGTCTCAGATCTATACTAAATTTCTGCTCAGTTCTTTCTGGATGAGTCTTACAATGTTCCTTCAATTCCAAACTGCACTTTATGAACGTGATCTGGCACGAGGGCTGTGCAGGGGAGGGAGAGGAATCCAGTAAGAAACGTTCAGGTTCAGAAGAGATTACTGCACTCAGAGCAGCTCCAGGCAATTGTTCACCAAGACTTCTGCAAAGAATTAACAAAGCCGGCGGATCCCGGCCTGCAGGATGGGTCTCAGCAGGTGGCAAATGATTCTGGAAGTCCAGGAGGCCACAGCTGGTGCTTTCTGAGGCTGCTGGCCCGGGGCAAGCAGCTCCAGGGCAGAGGGAGGGCACGGAGGGGGAACAGGGGGCACTGGGGCAGTACCCACCCTGGGTGATGGAGTGCTGGGGCAGCTGGGGGGCACAGAGGGGCACAGAGGGATACTGGGGGGCACAGAGGGGCACAGAGGGGCACAGAGGGCACTCACCCTGGGNCACAGAGGGGCACAGAGGGGCACTCACCCTGGTCGATGGAGTGCTGGGGCAGCTGGGGGGCACAGAGGGGCACAGAGGGGCACTCACCCTGGTCGATGGAGTGCTGGGGCACTGGGGGGCACAGAGGGGCACAGAGGGGCACTCACCCTGGTCGATGGAGTGCTGGGGCAGCTGGGGGGCACAGAGGGGCACAGAGGGGCACTCACCCTGGTCGATGGAGTGCTGGGGCACTGGGGGGCACAGAGGGGCACAGAGGGGCACTCACCCTGGTCGATGGAGTGCTGGGGCAGCTGGGGGGCACAGAGGGGCACAGAGGGGCACTCACCCTGGTCGATGGAGTGCTGGGGCACTGGGGGGCACAGAGGGGCACAGAGGGGCACTCACCCTGGCCGATGGAGTGCTGGGGCCGCTGGGGGGCACAGAGGGGCACAGAGGGGCACTCACCCTGGTCGATGGAGTGCTGGGGCAGCTGGCTCAGCTGGCTGTTCACCACCCCCGCGTACGTGCGCAGGAACTCCTCCTCGCTGGCCGTCAGCTGCGGGCACACAGGTGACACCTGAGCACTCAGCACAGCAGAACCCACAGGCTGCAGGCACCACAGCACCTCTGCTCTGCTCCTCACCACCTGCACCACCCCTTGCTTGTGCACCTCGAGCACCAGCAAGGACACAGCAGCCAAATGGGACACCATGAACTCATGGGCAGGTAAACAGCTGCTTCACTTGGCTCTTTTTCCAGTAATGAAGAACTTGGAATCATTTATCTATATATGGTAGTTCCAGGCATCACAAGCCTTATAATATTTAAGCAAAACCCAATTTGTTTAACTGATAACTGTTAAACCCAGGATGGCTAAAACAATTCAGCATTAAAACCAGACAATCACCTGCCCATCTCAACAAGCACTACCCCAGTTAGTCCAAAGCTGCCTGAAAACCCACACAAGATGAGCTCCAAAGTGCATCTTACGTTTGATCCCATCTTCCTGAGCATGAGCAGCACTCTCACTTTCTGCTGAATGTACATCTCCTCCGGACTCTTCCCGGGGACGCCCTCACGGTTCATTCCCCTCCTGCCAGCGCCTGGATTTCCTGCAGGTACAACACAGGAAAACACAAACTGGAACAGCCAATGGGGTCTAATAGGAAAGAGGGGAAAAGTTTTATTTCCAAAATACCTGTTTTTCACCAGTGGCAGATCGCTGAATATCCTGGGAGAGTAAGGAAACACATCCTTGCCCAGAGAAACCCCTAAAAATGTCAGCAGCTGAACTGGGCTTTACATATGCAACTGAAACCTTCACAGAGGCTCATGTTCACATCCCCACAGCTCATTATCTGTGGTTACATTACTGCATGAGTGGAAAAGTAATTTTAAGAACTAGATGAAAGAATCACCCTGACAGAAGAGCCCGTGGTTTGGGGTTTTTTCCATAAATAAGCACAAGCAGAATGAAAACAGGATGCAGAATGCACAGCCATCAAGCCCACAACGGCTAAACAAAAGCTGTGTGAAATCTAAACTCTTAAGTCTTCCTCCTCTTTTTCTTTCTTCCTTTATATATCATATAAAAAGGCCATTGCGTTACTGTAAAAGTTATTAAAACTGATGAAATGGTTTTGGAGAGAAAGCAGAGCTAAGAGGAGCAGGGAAAGAGTATCATTTAAAAGCTGCACCACACACACCTCAGAGAAGTGGCTCCAAAATAGGTCTTCAATCACTTTTCCCTCCCAGAACTGGGTCTGGTCCTACAGCAACCTATAAATGTGATTTCCTGAACCTCAGTAATGAAGGGAACACACTACACAAGCCTTGCATAGGGAAGGCTGTATCCCAGCAGGTTCAAACAGTTTTCCCAGCAATGTTTTCCTGCAGTCATTACCAACCTCTCCTCTCACTTCATTTCCATTATTACTTTTAAGGGAAAGTAATCTGGGTGTGGAAACTGTTTAAAATTACACACAGGCCCTCCTGAGTGAGTCAGAAGTAATGCAAACTTCAGCAGCAGCTGCTGGGACAGGCTTTGCCACCCACATTACTGAGCATGGAGATAACAGCAGTAAAAAGTGAGAAAGATCCATCACCAGCCCTTCTTGAAGGTGTTTCAGTGGGAAGATCTGCATGAAGCTGATTTGCTATAGATGGCTCTGCTTGGAAACCTGCAGCCTGTCCATGTGCAAGGTGATGATTGTTGGGGTTTTTTATACAACCAGAAAACTGCTCTCTGAAGGGGGAATTAAACAATCCCATAATTTTGCCTAGTGTCAACTCAAGTAAGTAAATTGGATGATGCTACTAGGTATACACTCCACAGTGCAATTTACTGAGTGCTAACAGGTGATGCCAATAGTAAGGCAATGAAGGAAATAAAATAGTGAGCAAGAGACATTAAGTTATACACAGCCAGAGACTGATAAAGCAATAAACACTGATCAAGACACCCAGTCAGTCTGAAAGGCTGGGACTGGTTCTTAATATTACAAATACTTTTCAAAAAATATTATACTTGAAAAAGGAAGCTGCTGTACTAGTAACCAATCAATCTAGAAAAGAAAAATCGTGACAAGAAAAGCCAAAATGTAGTAATACATCTATTGGTTAAAAATGAAACACAATGGATGGGATATCAGTAGGTGGCACCATCCACAAGCACCAAGAAAATGCCAGGGCTGCCCCCATGCCAACGAGGAAGAGCCCACTTCAGCATTGCTCTGCACATGAGATATTACAAGACCTGGTTTGGTTACTATTCATTGTTTTCCACCATAACTATCTTCTGGTTGTCTATTAATTTTCAAACTTTAAAAAGGGGTGATGGGAATTCCTACCTAAGCCTGGTTCTTCTAAAGTAACCTTCAGCCAAGATGGGTTTGTCATGAAGCCACCTATCCTTCCTAACAGGAAGGATAAAAATCCTAAAGCCTGCCCATTCAGTGAATGCTTCACACAATTAGGAAGTGGCATGGGGAAAAAAAAGCACTCAATATGGCTCAAAAAATATGTACAGAGAGGTAAAACTAAGCTTTCAGAGCACCAGTACTTTGCTCTCCCTACACCACACAATTACCCTGCCACCACAGCTCTTCCTGCTCGATGACACCAAAGTGGAAAGACAAAGGTCTTAAAACAGCACTCAGACCCCAGCATGAGAAATGTGAACATATCTCTGTTTTCTTGTTACATAAAGCTTTCAGGAGACACAGTTTAGGATGACAACATCACCCAGCATATGCTACATGAGAAAATTTCCAAACCCACGTACAAAACTGGTCCATGCCCAGAAGACAGCACGATCCACATTTGCAAATGAAGGACTGAAAAATCTTTTCAAAATACTTACCAACTTTGTTCTCTCCAGAAAGCTACATTAATATGCTACACATTATGAAATGCTCCTTAAGCAGCATTTCCCTGCCCCCAGACATCCTTCTGGCACATGGATGAGTGGTCACTGCCCATGCCCCACCAACAAAACACCAGATTTCTGTGCCAACGTACCTGCTTCTAGAAACCACAGCAGATCAGATAATCCACGAGTGCAGCCCTGATCAGTGACTGGAGCTGGGAAAAATGTATGAGGGAACTGCCCTGTGAAAACAAATGAGCAAAGAATTACAGAACATTCACAGCTGAGCCCCAGAAAGATCCTTAATTCCATACACCTTCACTCCCAGTCTGCTTTAGAACAGTCTAGGGAAAATTCAAAAAACTGCACAACTGTCTGGAGCTGTTAAACATAAGTACCTTTTTATGTTTAAAGTTTTTTAAAACCAAGCCGTTCTTCAGCTGCAAGATTTCCACCCTGACCATACCAATGACACTCCCAATCACTTGATTATGAATTGCATTCAAGCTCTGCATTCTTTAGGAAGCTTTCATCATAAAACCCAACTGATACATCCTGGCCTCAGCAAAGAAGGAATGGGATCTCAGCTGAGTTTCTGGGAATCGTGTCCTGGATGGCTGGCACTGCAGGAAGAGAGGCCAAAGGCTGGTGAAGCCATAGAGAATGCACTGCTCTATCAGATCTGGAACTGGTCTCTCCAGGTAAGGGTGAGGCAGATGTGCAGAGCCAACAGGAAAGTCTGGGCTGCCTGTGCTTACCTCTGGCAGCTAAACTCCCCAATGCCATTTTCCACTCCTTTCTCACAAAGACAGCTGACCCATGCTTTTCAAAAGCTGCAGTGTTAGTCAGAAATGATTGCATTCTTCACTAAACTCTGTTAAAAGACTAAATGCTTCGAGCTTGTCCTGCTGCATCCAGCACACTGCAAATGGACATAATTGGGTCACCTAATTCTCCCTTGTTTGCCAGGCACAGGCAATGAAATTTAGTTCTCATTTATTTTTAAGATGATTCACATGACAGATTAATAAACAACAAAGATCTATATATTACAGCCAACAGTGCCAGCCCAGCTTTGCCACAGCAATACTCTGAGTTTGAAAACACTCCCTCCCTGTCCCCAGCAGTACAGAAAGCTGTCCTGCAGTCCAGCACTTCCCTCCCCACGCTGCCTGCAGTGGGCTGGGTGAGGATCCCAGGAATTCCTTCAGCTCAGCAAGGCCCAACACGTGGACTGGGCAGAGCCAGGAACGCCTGACATCCCCATCTGTCTCCTTCCACAGCCTCTCCTGGGCTGGGGAGAGGCTGTGCAAGCCTGGCCTTGGCAAGCCAAGCACTGTGCAGTGGGGCTGCAGGCTCTGGCACGGCAGGAAGGCAGAGATCAGAGGAAACCAGGCATGGGTTTGGAATGAGGAGGTGGAGGTACTTCTGCACCTGAAAACACCTGGGCTACTTCACAAGGATATTACCCAAGTACTGTAATAGCTAGGTACTTCCCATTTTCCCACTACCATTAAGGGATGCCTCCTCACCTCTCCTCATTGTTACTTGCTCTGAAAAATTCTAATGAAAATAAAATATATTTCTTCCCAAGAATGAATTCAAAGACCACAGTGACTTTCTCTTCAATTACTGACCCCAGACACAACAGCACATAATGAAAAAACACTGTAACTGCAGTCAGCCTTCCCTTTTATTCGTTTTTCCTAACTAGGTTTAGAACATCAGCTATTGGGGTTTCACTTCAAAAAATGTAGACAGGAGAAATCTGTACTCAATCTCAGTTTAACTTGTCTGTTTTACCAACAGATGGAAACAGCTCCTCAGGAAACTCAAGCCTCACCAGCAAGAACTGTTTTGACTGAACGCCTTCAGAAGAAGATTCCACCACACAGCAACTGAAAATTACAGATTTGTAACTGTATTTCCTTCACTTCCACCTACACTGGTATGAATTTCTGGGACTTTATGCTGGACAATGCCACAGATCAGTTCATAATTAAAAACTCCCAAATTTTTCTGACTCCCCTCCTGTCATCTTTTTAAATAAACAAAAATTTCACATCTCAACAGAAAAATAGACACACTAAAAAAATGCATCTTTATAAATTTTGCATAAAGGAAGTTACTTAAGCATCCCATTTAGCTTTAAAGGCATGCTTATTTAATGCCATGAGAAAGCAATGGGAGCTTTTGTTCCTTCAAACTTCATACTCCCCCCAACACTGCAGTCCTCTCTTATGCTGAAATTCCTAACAATCACATTTTACTGGTATGGGAAAGCACAAAGTGCAACTGAGGAAACTGCGCAGTCTAAATTAAAGGGAAAGAAAATAAAAAGGCAGTAAGCTGTTGGAAAATGTAGTATTTTACATATTCAGCCTCTAATAATTTCGGGTATTAGAGCCACCATCTGGCAAGTTCTTTAAAGCCTAAGTCACAGCTGACTGCCTCTTTAATATCTTGTAGCATTTCCAGTTATAGCCAAAAGAAACCCAACAGGAGCTGGTTCAGCTACAATTTATTTTTTGTTGAATCTGACTGGTTCTGTTCAAGGCAGTGAAAACCCTCAATTAATGGGAGAGGATTATAAAGCTCAGCTAAGGAGTTTTGGTGAATAAACCCGGGCACTGCAGGTTCCCTTTGCTCTACACAAGTGGAGTTCAGAGCAGCAGGAAGGGTCCCTTTGACTCTCTGATACCATTATCCAAGGTTAAGCCATTCCCCTCCACAGCTCCACCACGCAGCACTTCAGTGCTTAAGCATGGTCACACTGGGAGGCTTGGAAGTGCAAGGGGATGCTGCCCCTAATTTAGGCCTTGTTAATTTTCAAATGACATTTTTCAGAGAACAGTTAGAGCCCAAAAAACCTTCCAAGCTGGAGCCTGAAGCCTGAAGTCAGGAACCAGAGTCTGCAAAAACCCTGCTACAAATTTTCCTCTAATTCGTTCTGACTCATGACCTTCAGTCACAGGCAGCTGGAGACTGGATTAATTCCCATCTCCAGAGGAATACAATGAAGAATTCATAACAGCTACCTATTTATAGGTGAACAGCAGGAGCTGAAATATTTAATAGGGGGTTTTTTTGTCTTCATTTCTATGTTCAGTGCTACCTTTTAGGTGACTTCAGAATCTGAACCCCAGTGTCAGATTTAGGTCAATTTACTGCTGGAACTCCCAGATGTGGTAGGTTCACATCTCCTAAATGTTAGATTTAAATTTTTAACGAAACACTGCAGTCCTCCTTCTTGAGGAAGGACAGGAAACAGCCCCAAACACTGCCATTTATTCATGAAACATTTATGAACACAAGCAGGGGTTTTTCTCCCCAGTGCTGGATCACCTTTCAGAGCTTCAAAATGGACTTCAAAACTAACAGTGAAGTGCATTCCACAGAGCTTCCCAATATACCAAAACAGTTCTTACATCAATTCTCAAGCTCACTTAAAAAATAAATTTAAAAAAATCCTACTATCATAATCACCACTTTGATGAAATTAAAATTTGCCTCCTGACCTTCGGCACACACAAACCAGATGATTTCCCCCCTGTTCCCTCAAGGACAAGACACCTCTCACATCTCATAGTTAAAACAGGCAGCACAGGGTTTTAGGTAGTTCATGTCAGTCAGCTTGAAGCCTCTGAAATTAAACGTAGTAACAGCAACAAAACCTGAAAAAAAGCCTTTCATTTCACAAAGGTATTCACACTTCAAAGAGGAGTATGTCAAAAATTCTTTAAAAAGTGACACCACTTTATAAACAGCAGTTTATACACAAATCGCATCCCAGTCCAGGAGACAATTCCAGTGGAATGTCCCAAAACTTTACTCACAATGGTCACCAACAGCTGGATGGACAGTGCTGCTCTTGTCCCAGTCATGGGCATCTCTCAGAGGCTCAGGCACCTCTCCTCCTATTTAAAACAAAGCTACAAATCTTCTAGGCAGGAAATTAGGCACTAATGACAGATAGCCAACGAGTTAATTACCAGGTACCCCACTGAAGAATTACTGCTGTAAAAGGTGTTCAGCATCCATCATTAAAATGGAACAGTCCAGCAAAGCTTTGTACGGATCTATCTGTAAATATTTTATTTCAGAACAGAAAATGTGACGTTTCCAGCACATAGACCTAAACTTGAGATGCCTTTTCTTGTCTCTGAGAAATTAGCTCTATTTTTATAGTTTGATATTAACTTGGAACATAAACTAGTGAAAAAAAAGGAGCACCAATAATAGGTAAAAATTATCAACTACTTACAGGAGTGAAGAAACGATTTTCAGTGTATCCACCCCATTTTATATGGCTGGCATGCCATGCATTGTACAAATACTACCCATGGAACACCTGTGAGGTGTGATGTTTTTTGACTATTAATTATTGACACCAATGACAGTCCCCAGGTCTGTTCTGTGGTCACAGCAGAACCTGAGCCAAGGCCAATTCCCAAACATGCACAAGGAGCATGGAGACCATTAACTGTGGTCACACCAATCAGCTTCATGACCAAAGCCACGTCCCCAAAACAGCTCTGCACAAAGTGGCAACACCAGACTCAGGACCCCCTGAGGACTTACAGACCATCAGTATTAAATCTGGGCTTTGCTGAAGATGGACATTTACAGCACAGAAGCTGAAGTCAACAGGGTAAAAAATAACAATACACGGGACACCAACACCCTGCACCCATGAAATATCACCACTGATAAAGGGTTACTCGACTGCAGAAGCAAGATATTGGTTGGCTCTTCATAATGAACCTAAAACAAGCCTCCACCACACAGCACAATGTCAAAATCGGTGCAGGTATGTGTATGTGCTCAACGTGCAGGATGCTTTTTCTGCCTCTTCAGCAATTCTCAGGTGACTTAAAATGGAACAGGAAACAGAAACATGCACGAGGACACTCGGAATTACCAGCACTGCTAGTGGTGAAGAACTTCAGTATTTGGTATGCTCCCAACCAGTTTCATTAATAGTGTATTCATATTCAGATTTTTGATATTAAACTGCACCTAGTGCAAAAATTTGACATTTCAGGAAACTTTAATGAAAAGGCAAGTGACACTATTAACTACTCATAAATGAAAAGAGAACAGTCTAAAAATCACAGAATCAAAACAGCTGAGGTTGGAGGGACCAGAGTGGGCTCATCTGGCCCAGCCTCCTTGCCCCAGCAAGGTCATCCTGGAGCACAAATCCTTAATCAGAACAGGCAAAATCCTAACTGAGAACAGGAAAAATTCCAGTAAGTATCTGTAAGCAGTTAAAAGAACAATGACATTGAATTTCAATGCCATTTCTGGAGTCCAGCTCCCTGTGCTGGAGTGACCAACTTCTCCCTGATTAACCTGAAATGGCAGAGGGCTCACGTGGTGGCACAGAAAGGTTTTCTCTCCACTGTGTGTGTACATACATCTACATATTTTTTATAAATGTATTTACAGGCACTTCTCTGGTAGTCATCCCCACAGGATCTACAGGCAGTCAGGTATTAGTGAGAGCTCTCAGTGTAAATGTGACCTGTGCTGCCCTGTAGTTTTTACTGACATCTGAACATCATTATTGCCAGGTCACAGATATTACACACTGCAAATGCCTGTAAATCTTTTATAGTAGAAAGATGATGGCTAACTGGATTTTTAAAAAGCAATTAAAATGTGAGCTGTTATTAGGTTGATGACTACTTAGCATTTTAGGATTTTGCAACAGTGTATCAAAGTACATTGTTAGGACCAGAGACTCTCAGATTAATAGTTCTTTACTACCAAAATTGTGTAACCATTGGACAGCAACATGACATAGTGTTCGTACCTCATACATCAATTAAATTTGCTGTAAAATGTGACAAACACAGCCCTTACGTCTCCTAGTTATCTTGTCTCTTTAGGAAAAAAAAATCTGTATTGCTTTCCTTATGGATGCTCTGAATAACCAAAAAAAGCAAAGAAGAGGTTTCAGTTCTGAATCAAGGTTTCATTTTCAAAACCATTTAAAGAGATCTATTATTAATAGCTCTTGCTGTGAGTTGAACTAAGAATTAATGGCTCTGTGTCTAACATGGCTGCATGCCTCAATCACATATTTGGTACTAACCAGAACACAAACTCTGCCTCCCCAGTGATCCCTGAGCAGCAGCAATGTTACTGGATAACATGGGCAAGAGACCTTCATCAAATAATAAAATACCCACTATTTCCTAGACAGTGTTCCCTAGATCGGTCTCAGTAGAGTCTGCCAGTTCTCTCTTCTCTGAAGGACTTACTAGAAACAAAAAGCACAAGAAAAGGATTTTTGTTCCCTTGTTAGGTCACCAAACAAGACTGTGCTGTGAAGATACCCAATGGAGAGAGGAAGGAAGAAAAGTCCTTGTCAATTTTAAGAGAGGACTTTTAACATTCACTAGTTTAAAACAAACTCCTAATTATGCACCAATTTTACCATGGCCATTTTGCTTCCCCTATGTTTCGGCCAAGTGGGATTGCAAGGAAGGAAATCTTGCCTTCAAGAGACTTCCTACTTCTCAGGAAAATGGATGCAATTTCCTTCCTGCCTAGCCACAATTCCGAATGTTACCTTAATTCCATGAGCTGTGAGCTGTGCCATAAAGCTGCAGGAAGTCAGTGGTCTGACAGCTGGAGGGTCCCTCCAGCTCTGAACAAACCCTGGGCTGGAGAGAAGGAACCCGGGGGTCCCAGCCAGCCCCCATCGCTTCTGGGACTGACTAATTCCTGAGCACAATGGAAGAATCACAGCAAGACACAACACACATATGTCAAAGGCAACCACATGTAAAAATACTGATCTAGATTAATCAAACTCCAATACATAACAATAGTAACAACAGGAGTTGGCCCAGAGACCATTCCAACAACGCTCGAGAGTGACTGACTGTCACACCACTGCAAGTCAAAACCACTGCAAGGTCCCAGATCACTTCAGGAAGCTCCCAAGAGCAGGACTGCACCCAGCCACCACCAATTTAAGGCAGAATGGGCAAAGAGGATGATTGGAAGTGCAGCCAGATTTCTGCCAAACCACAAGCACGATTAGATGCAGCTCTATTATGGTTAGCTGCTCAACAAAAGGAGGGAGTTGATAGCAGTTACATCTCAAACTGCAGCTACCAAGAGCAAAGAAATGAATACATGGAAAACAAGGGGCCAAAACTGTAGAGCCTCACACGTGCTATTTCACACACACTACTTTAAATAAAGATTAAAACGTATTTTGTAAAAGTTAGTGAACTAAGAATCTTAACAGTGAAACAGTAAGAGAATGGTTGCAGCTTGATGTGAATTTTGAAAGGCTTACTTTACCAAGTTCATTTGTAGCTGCTGACCAAGATTTCAGCAATAAAAGTTCTGTCTAGCAAAACCCAATGCTTCTGACCTCTGAAGTTAAGCAAAACCTTTCACGAATTCCACATAAACCAACGAGTATTATTTGGCATCTACAGACATTCCTGAAAAAAGGCAGCTAAGAAGTCATGAATGCTCCTATTTTTCTCAATTTGGCATCAACTCTTGAAGCTAATTATATTTTAAGTGTTATTGCTGATTGGCTTTGCATAAACATTCAGTTAACTATGTTTATCTTGAAGTCTGATATTGCCTCCCCCGACTAGCTGAGCAAGCTGCCAAGGCACAAAGAAATTTCCAGGTTTCCACATAAGATTCAACACGCTCAAAGTTAGAAAACTTCATTAAAATTACATTAAAATGGCAACAGGCACCAGAGATCCCTGCAGCTGCACTATCCCCTCCTCAGTTCTACAAAAAGCCTTCCTTCAGTAGTTTACCTTAAGCTGTTTCAGGATTTGTATTTCTCCTTTACAGCAACTCTGCTGTAAAAATTTAGGTCACAATTCCTTTAAGGGTGCACGTCCATGTGTACTTAAAGCTCAAGGAAATTAATTAAAAGCTCCTCACTGACTTCACTGTGCATTGAATCAGGACCTGGATGAGTTCAGAGGCAAAACAATTACACTTTAATTAAACATCTCCACCTTCATGTGAAGTAGTCAACTAATTTTATAGAAGCATAAACTGAGTCAGAAGGTTTCTGAGCTTGGTCATGGTCATAAACAGAGTTGATTACTTAAGTTGTCTCCATATTTTTTAGCTGCCCTCATAACAGAGAAAATGGACTTGCCGAAAAAACAAATTCTTGGTCTGTGTATTTGCATGGAATAAAACAGAACGTCCTGAGACAAGTGGAATGGTTGTACAAATTTACTGACTCCACCTCTGCTCCCCAATCATTAGCTCATTTAGTCAGTCACAGGAATTCCAATAATGCAAGAAGTTGAAATTATTAGGAGTTTTTTTCAAGATTTTTAGGCTGTTTTGTTTATAAATAGCATACTTATTTCTATATTATTTTTGAAAACAGAAATAGGCTTAGCAGATTTGATACTTGAAAAACCTTAGATGTATTCATTGAAAAGCAAGAAGTATGACTCCACTTTCTGAATTCAGACTGACAGTTAATCATACAGAAGCTCTGTAACATTCTGTCAGATCACCAGCAGTGAGCAGAAACAAGAATGAGCTTTCCTCACTTTTTCGAGCATTTGTTATATAATGCTTCCTCAACACTAAGGCTGAAAATAAATCTGAGAGTCAGGAGAGTGTTCTCCTGATTCTAGTACTAACTAATGGGTTTTGGTTAATTTGCTGATCTTTGATTTCTTCTCACCTCTAGTTTTGCTCACTCTGCTCTGTCTGCCCTTTATGCCAATGGAAGCTCTTGGACAGCTCTTCAAAGGGAAAAAGAACTGTAAGAGTCCTCCATTCTCAGAGATGTAACACTAAACAAAGTGGTTTGGGGCTTTCTCCCTAAATGAAACACAGCTACTTGGTAAAAAGTTTTTAACACATTTCAAACCTATTTATGTAACATTTCTCCCTTGTACTTAGAAGCAAGAGCATTAAATTACCAGCGCTGGATGTGGAATAGGTGACAATGTTTTCATTCCAATAATTTATATCGTTGGTGCACATCACCATCAAAACTGGGACTAGTCACACACTTGTATCGTGCAATAGCTTTAGCCCAGAACATAAACATTTGGCACATCTGTCAGGACTGCAATTTTCCCAATCACTTCTGCACTATGCACCCGATGGTGTGCTGCAGCTCTAACAGCTGCCTCTGTCCTTGCTGCATTTCAGCAGGAAAGCCAATCTGATGACAGCCCGCAGTAAAAAAAAAAGTACAATTTTGCCTGTGCATGTATAGAGATATTTCTGATACCAAATCCTTCTTTCTGGAAAAAATTCTCCTGGAAGTTTCTCCCAGCATCTCCAACAGCAGCCTCCCAAAGCCCATTGCCTTTCTGTGCACAGCACTTGGGTGAACGTTTGATGCGTCGAACTAGGTCAGATGCTCAGGAGGGTGCTTTGTAGTCAACAACCAACTTAGGAACTGAAATACTCGGTAAAAAACAAATGTTTGTGTTGGTTACAGGTGACAAACACTTTGGAGAGGAAAAACTTATATTAAACACATATAAACAGACCTATTTCTGACAAGCTGTTTCCTAGGCAAAGCATCAACCTTGAAGAGCTTAACCACATCAGGCTAACACTTCTAGGTGTTAGCTCTGTTTGCCCATATGCAACTGCAGGATGATTTTTAATTTCTGGCAGCAGATATGTATCACGGTCATTGTTAGTAATTACAAAATCTAGGTTTGGTTTCCGTTTACTTTTGGTTTTGTTTAGAAAACAACACAAATTGTTCTGGAAACGTCTCTCTCCACTCTCAAACCCTAGATGGGGGAAAGGATGGAGGGGAGCACAAAGTGATACAGCTACAGATTTCCCATAAACCTGGGATTCAGAACCCTCTTTCCCAAGCACTCTACAGGATGTTCTGCCCAGTGACACGAGCACTAACTAACTTTAAGATGGGGACAGAGGCTCCTGCTCACTGTGAGGCACAGCCCTCCCTGCCCACACAGATCCCACCAGGGCAGCCCAGCTCTGCTGACAGCACAGGGATTGGCACAGGCACTCCTCCAGCCCAGGGGATGGTTTTCCTGCTCAAGATTTCACTGTCTTCCCCCCGGACATCAAGAAGAATCCTGAAAGCGCTTTTCTGCCCTGTGTAACTTTTCCATAACTTTTTGCAAGGCTTTCAATGAACTAAGAGAAAACTGATTAAAGCATATTTGGGTCCAACCCATTACCAATTAAGTTTTCCAAAATGGCCTTTGCTCCTGTATTTGTTCAGTCCCACACACTTCTTCATACACTTATTATTTCTGTGTACCACATCAACTAAGACAACACACAAACCCCCAACAACTCTAAATGATACTGAGGGAGCTGCTGGTTTCTCCCAAGATGCCAAAAATACAATAACTGATGATGCTTTTTCAGCTAAGGGCAAAGTGAAGCAACAGAAATGTATCTGAAGTACACCTGTCACCATTTTCCAGATGAATTGGTCTGTCAAGGCAAAAGTAGCTTGTACCTTGGTAAGAAAATCAGCCTGTATTTTTAAAAGTAGTTATACACAGCTTTCTGTAGGCTCCCTCACCTTGAATACCTGTACTTTCAAAATAAACCTCACTGAAGTACATGTTGAGCCTCATTTTTTCATCTTTTACATAGAGGTTCTCCTTCAGCTGGCTACTTCACATCACACACGAGCTCCAAAAATAACCAAGGCCAAAAAAAATGGAAAACCTGCAAGTTCAGCAGCCAAAAAATAAAAAAAATCACAGGATTTTGTAAACCTATTTCAAAACACATTCTTAAATACTCTCTAATCATGCCTCTCACCATACTGGAGCCAGCTTAGACCAGGACTGTGGACTAGTACACCTAACTAGCCTCCAAACTCTGCTGGAGTTTGGTGCTTTGTTCCTTTCTTTAAATCCTCACATCTGCAGAATGTCTCATGCTCATCTCACAGAGCATCAAAGCTCATCCTGTTCAACATGCCAAGATGAGGAATGGACAAATAAAAGATGATATACAACAGAGCAAAATATTCTCTTCTTGAAGAGAAAGCGAACCCGAGTCTGTGAGGGAAACATGCCCTGCTGAAGCACATCTGGATGTCGAGCAGAACCGAGGATCACGTCTCATCTGTCTCTGGAGCACTAATACATTCTGATCCGGAGGGTGATGCTGTCCCTCTCTCACGTATCTTCCCAACAGGTAAAAAACTAACGCGTGCCAACAAATAGCGTCCATGTAAACTGAAAGTTACCGAGTGCTGCCTCAGAGGCTCTAGAAACCCAATTTTTAGCCAAGGCAGGGATTACCCCCGAGGGAAGCCCTTCACTAAGCACTGTCCCAGAGGCGTTTCGCAGGCGAGGGCCGGGATGCCGAGGGCATCGCGGGCACGCGGGGCTGCCCCGAGCCGGCCGCGCAGACCCCGGGACACCTGCCGGCCCTCCGCACCTCCGGCAGCTCCCCCGGCAACGACTGCAGCTGCCACAGCAGCGCGGCCACGCCTGGGCTGGGACACCGGGGAACAGGGCGCCTCGTGACGTAAGGGGTGATGCCAGAAAATTAAAAAGGCAGCTCCCGTACCTGTGCCGCGGGGCCAGGGCCTGCCAGGGGCCGGGGAGCGGCGGCGGCGGCGCNGGCAGCGCTGACCGGGCCCCGCCGCGCTCCGGCTGCCGCCCGCTGTGGCCGCGGGACCCCGCGGGGCCGGAGCCTCTCCGCGGGACAGACCGGCACGCACTCACCTGAGAAACATCCTCTGCAGGGACGTGGCGCCGAGGGTCCCGGGGCTCCTGCTGTCCCTCCCGGTCCGGGGCAGCACGGCTGGGGCCGCGCTGGGGCCGCCCGAGATCCATCCCAGCAGGGCGCGGGGCCGCTGCTCAGTAATATGCGCTAAGAAAGTTAAAGGCACTGCAACGTCCAGTACGGCTTGAGCTAATTCAGCCCATACAGAAAATGCCAACCTCCAACTAGAATAAGTGGTCATTTGGTCATTGGAGCACTCAGAAATAGAGTAATGCTTCACCTACATTGACTGAAGAAGAGTAACACCCCAGTGAACACAGAGAGGAATTAATTAAAACTAAAAACCAAAGAGGACAGAAGCCACTAAGGCTCTTTGCCCTGCTCCATCACTCATCTGCATTATGGTTTCCCACTAGGTTAACAGTAGCCCTGCTTCCTCACAGGGTGCATTGGTGAGGCCAGCAGGATAAGTACAAACATTCCTGGAGATAAAAATGCTTTATGAACCAAGTGTTATTTAGTAAAATGCATCTGTTTTCCACTCGGTATTTAACTTAATTGCATAAAGATAGTCACAGTAATGAAATAGGTGGCACTTCCTTTAACAGCTTGATACTTAATGACATCAAAGCCCGATGCCACTGAAATCCAAACCCCACTGCCAGCTAATGAAGGGCTTAACATGAAAGCCTCTGCAAAGAGCAAACCCAAGCCTCTGACAGGAACAGGAATGGTGCAAATGTGCTGGGATCTGAGATCACTGGCACATACCCACAGCACAGCAGGCAGTAATGATTATTAATTATTTAAGAAAAGAACATAAGAGCTCCAGCATAAGCTGAAAAAAATATGCAGAAGCATTGCACTGGGATCCTCCAGTTGGATTACTGTTAATTAGCACAGTACATGAGTCTGAGGGAAAGATCTAAAAGCATCTTATGCTAGTGGGAGCATATAATTAAGCCATCATTTGCATGCTTGCAATAGTATGAATTTCCTTACTGATAACATCATGGGCACAACACCATTTTATGACTAAGTACTGTCTAGCTCTCCTAATTCAGCTGGCTGACTGTACAGCAGTGCAATGCAATCTAAATCTGCATTTATTTAGAAAGGGTTTTAGCATGGAGAGATACCACAAGGCTTCCTCTAGCCTAGGAGAATTTTAGATTAATTTTCATAAAACTGAGTTCCTGCCCCACCTTAGTTTATTCCCTTCACGCTTACCGAGATGTTTAGCTATCAAGGAAGGTGACATCTTACCATCAGTCACTTGTATCATCATAAGACATGATGGACGCTCAAGAGGCCTCTCAACTATGCTAGTTCTGCAAGAGATAGAGTAAAATATTGTTCATGTCTCATGGGAATGCAGAGAGCCTCCCAAAGCAAACAGAACGTAGAACTGCACGTGATCAAATCCGTTACCTTCCCAATCATCATGCTGCTTGACCTAACCCTCAGCAAGGGAATGTTAGAAGTTTAATTATCTAAAGGTTAAGTCTAACATTTTTACAAGTATTGTATAAAGACTTTATATTATTTTACAGAAATCTATCAGATTAAATGGATTTTTCTTTTCAATAGCTTCTAATCTCTTGTTTAATGAGGCTGCTGTTTATTCTAGTAAGACAAAACTTCATGAAACCTTTTCGTCTGAATCCCTACTTGACTTAGAAAATTCTCTCAATTCACCCTGTCCTTCCTGATCTCCAGTTCTTTCTTAATCAGCTCTGAAATTCATTTAGGATTCCTTCACAGCACAGCTGCTTCCACCCTCCAAGTCCCTCTGTACTTGTTGGCATCCCCCTCTCATTAAGGGCTTCCAGCTGCATCTGCACACACAATCCCTGCTTTCATTATCCCTGATTCAACCACACACAACAATAATGAAAACTTTCTCTCCAAGATGTGTGTGGTACCCAATGAAGGACTAGATTTTAGTCTGGAATCTCTTTTTCTTTCGTTAATCTTTTATATGTCAGTCTGATAATTCAAATCCATCAAAATCATGCATCAATGCCATTTCAGCCACTAATGATACAGCCTGAACTGCCTGGCCACAGGGTGTCATTAACACAGCTCTCTATCAAAATGAATTTGACTTTTACAGGCAAAGTAGCATGAGAAACTAAGGGATGTCTTAAGAAATCTTGTATTTTTTCTTCAACACAAAGGTAACTTGCTACTTTTCCATTCAAGATCAAAGAAGGGAAATAACACAAGGAGACAAAGATAGAAGAAAGAGAGACAGAATATTTGAAGCCTCAATTTTCTAACACTTTTTCTTTCAGATCAGTACAATCACTGAATTCACTCTATAGAGAAAGAAGATTAAAAAAAGGAGGTTATATACGGCCAAAAAAGGACTCTGGGAACTCTGCTGATGTGTTTAAAGCTACTGTACTTTATAGTTCTTATTTCAGAACTAAAATGATAAACAAAAAACAAAGCACTTTTAATCTTCAAAGCAATGTATGATCAATAACAACTTCACAGCACTCAATATTTAAGGATCATAATCTGTATTTTACTCCAGGAAAGAAAGATGTGTACAGAATGAGTGATCTGCCCGAGTCTAGCACTGAACTGGGGATGGAATTCACACATCACAAGCTTGTTTGTTAAACACAAACCCATGCTTTCATTTAGCAGTTGTTCTTTTGTTATCAGTTTTTATTTGAAGAAATCATTATTATAATAAATAGATTATGGACTTTTTTTTCCATCCCCTGCAGAAACATTTGAGATGGTGGTGGACATACATCCCAGGATTATTTAGCAAAATATTTAGCACAACACACCAATTAACTTACTAACTTATTAACTTACTGAAATCAGTCTAACTGTTTCAAGAGGTTACTTAACTATCTGTGAAGGTCAACACATGAATAGCTTCACATCATCAGCAGCTTCCTTGTTAAATCACATTTATGGTCAGGGTATTCTGCAGGACACAGCCAGTCTCTGGGTAGAGCTCTGATTTCTGACCCTTCACAGCTTCTGAGAAGTCTGACCCGACACACTGAATCTTGCAATACTGGTACTGATCTCAGTCTCATCTTTGTCCATATAAACCACTAAAGATCCTTCCAAGAGCAGGAGCAGCACGACGTTGGAAAGATGTTCGTTCAAGGATCAGTTTAATTGGAATGTTACAACTGCCCGCAGTACAGGTATTTGCAAAAATCCTGAAATATTTACAAACCAATTAAAAAAAGTTTCTCCTGGAAACTTACACCTCTCAAACTACAAGGAAAAAGATTTCCATGTCATTGTACTGTAAACTTTTTGTGAGTGCTGAGAGATTTAATTTACATAATAATGCTGCAAGCAGGCTGAGGGTGTATGGGGAGAGAGTTCCTTAGCACCAGTAATGAGCAGAAAGGAAAAGAAGGCAGCTCCAGTCCCCACAGACTGTTTTGCTTCCCATAATTTCAGAGTCTAATAACGCCTTTTAATAAGCTGCTCTCAGCTATGAAGCTGCAATCAGCCTTTGTCAGAGAACACAATGCTGTCCCAGACAGGAAAATAGTTCTGCTGGAATGGACAAAAGACCCCTCCTCAATAAAGGCTTTTAAAAACAGGGAGAAAAAAGTTCTATCAGTGAAAAACAAATTACTATACCATGTATCCTTTAATTTCTTAAATGCTAGATGTCAAAAGTATATCTGTTAAAGCAAAAACAATCTAGAAACACATTTTTTAGTCTACTCCAGTCCTAGTTTACAATTAGACAAACTTGCTAATTTATAGGTATTTATGCCCTGTAAGAGCACTCTAAATGACAACTGACCATGTTAATTTTCTGTTTATAGTCAATGCTACCCACTTAGTCTCTGAGCCAAAAATTCAACTACATGAGATTTCAAATCCTCCTAAGCCAAGTGTATTCAGGATCCAGTGGAGACACAGACCCTCTCCTCTCCATAGCACCACCACTGAGACTGAGCAACCCTCGCACTGATCACAATAATGGGAGCTTTCCCCCCACCTTTTAAAACTTGTTTCTACTTGCAAGCTATTTCATGCCCCCTCTGAAATAACAGCAGCGTGCAGTTATATACCAGAGCTGAAGGAAGAGCCACGGAAAGAGCATCCCATTGCCATGTCCTATCAATTCCTGTCCTTTCACTACACAAGGTTAAATGACTGCAGAAGCCTCCCCACAGGGCTGCCATTGTCCTCAGCCAGGGCTGGGACACAAAGTGCTCATTCATGTGCACGGCAAACAAGCAGCCAAGGGCCACTGCTCAGCATCCAGGCTCATTTTGGGTCTTCTGCAAAGTTTGTAGAAAGATGGCATTTCAATAAACTACATCCATTTTCCAAAGCTTCAATGCTTTCCTAGCACAAACTACTTAGTAGGGAGTCCAGACAAAAATTAAGACAATGTGAAGAATCACCCCAAAAAAATCATCAGGACCACTTCTTAAAAAGATCTGCTTGCTACAACCACATGCAAAAAGATTAAGTTTTAATAGTTAGAGAAATACACATTCAGAAAAGTTCAAAACAGCTGACTTTTTCCAAATACAGCCATACCATGCTTTTGTTTTAGAGTTCCACTTAGCGCTCAGCCTCAGAGCTTGTATTACTTAAAGAGTACAGACACCAAGGTTCCAAAGTGCACTTAAGGCTGTTTACTTCGTATCTTCTGGTGAAGGACCCAAGACATTCAGGGCTTGGGTTTTTTTTTGTTTTACTTTGCTTTTTTTCAACATGTTAGAAATAGAAAAACCAAATGCAGTATGACCAAAATCCAGTGCTGCTGATAACTGGAGACACAAGCCTCTTCATTGTTTTGCTTTTTCTACTTCAACACTTGCAAGAGCAAAGACTTTGTCTCCTGATCCTGAGGGGGAAAAAGCATTTTCAGTAAGTATTAGTGGAAATTGTGATTTACCTTATATACAATTTAAATCAAGCAAAACATTTGAGATCCAAATAAATCAAACCTACATTGTGAAAACTAGAACACTTGAGCTAATTTAAAAAAAACCCACACAGGCCTGCCAGGTCTGGAGCAGCCATGCCCTACTGGGCCTGGCTGGGATGGAGCTCCCTTTCCCCCAGCTTCTCTTGCAGAGCTGTGATTTGTGTTTGTAGCTGGAATGGTAACACCCCCCCACACACAGAGCTACTGCCAAAGTCCCCTCCTGAACTGGAAAGAGGGTTCTCACCTTGCTTACACTTCAGGGAGGGCAGAGCTGAAAGGTGGGGCACCCAGACAGTTTATTTGTACCATGAGCTAGTCTGGCACGCTCCTGCCATTCATAGCTCTTTCATCCCAGTTTAACTACTACTACAATGAACTGTTGTGCTTATTTAATGCCTTTTGTAACTGAACTCTTGATCTTGTAATGACAACCATGGCAGGAAGAGTGCTTTAAAGCTGTATTTTGACAATGTGCCAAAAACTGCCAAATTCTCTGCATCAGGCAGAGGACAAGTCTCTCCAGAAGAGAGTCTTTAATGCAAAAAAGATCTGTGTTTAGTTCTAAGAGCAGCATCTCTGCTTGAGATGACTATTCAAGCCTTCAGCATGATGGGCACCCTTGGCATTTCATGGATGTTTGGCACTGGATTTATTTGGTGTGTTACTTTTTCCTCATAATAGTGTATCAGAGTTTCAGTGTTAATAAAAGATATATTAACACTTAATGGCATGAATCTTTTGTTCATATTTTCTCTTTCATAGGGGAAGCAGACATACTTCTATTAATCACTGTTCAATGAGGCAAAGGAATCAGAAGTTATGAGAATGAAAACTTACCAAGGTCAGTGGAGACTCTCTCAAATTGGCTCAGGGCTGTACCGGCATTTGTTGACAAGAACATCTCATCATCACCAGTGAGCTAAATCAAAAAACGCCACAACTGTGAAGCTGACACCTTAACTGTGCACAATCCCACCATCTACTTGTGCATCTACATGAGCTAGGACACGTTACAGCAATTGTCCATTTGCAGCTTTTAAGTGGCAGTGTTATCTACCATACTGAAACCTAAAACAAAACCAAAAGTTACTTCCCCCAGCACTGAATTTTCCCTCCTGGCTCCTGTCAGCCCAGGCAGGACAGCATGTGCAGTGTCAGACACGCCTGCATATGCAAGTTTCAAGTTGATTTCCAGTGATCATTTTTTATTATAAGGTCACACTATACCTGTGTACGTGAACTGTGCCAAGGTGTCAATAACATTTTTGTCACATGGTCAGTACAGTAATGAACTAAGATCTAAGCTTACTTCCTATCATCTACTTAGGAAAGCAAAAAAAAAAGCAGTCACTGCCAGCTTTGACCATGTTAAGAGCCAACGACCTAGAAATGGTTCACTTCCTTTAAAGTGACATTTCCCCATGTATATTTTACTTTTATGTATGTGCTCTGATGCCTTGTGACAGATGCCCATAAAATATTTACAATAATGAAGCAGTAACCTACATTTGGAAGGTTCAGATATGCTAAGTTAAAAGTCACTCATTTAATTAGCCTCAGATACACATCTTCATTAAAGCAAAGCACGTGTGTCAAACTCTTCACAGTGTTTGCGTCAGTTTATTTATTAGAAATATAAAAATCAGGTACAGACATTCAGGATGATGTTGGAATGAAGGAAAACATATTACTTACCTGCCTTTGCTGGCTTTGTAAGCAAGCATGCAGCTACTTAACATTTGGCAATGTTGTGCAGATAAACATGCAATATTTGCTGTCATTGTTCACATCCAGAACAGATGTGAGACTACTGTCCTAGCAAGCCCTCTGTGCAGCAGGCTACTGATCACTTTAGAAGATTAAGATGATAGGTCAGGGTGTGGTGAAGTGGCTTGATGTTGTGGTCCAAGGAACTCATTCCAAGAGGATTAGATAGCTGCATGCATTCAGTTCACAATCTTAACTAGCCTTTACATATTTGCAAAACATTTTTTTCTTCTGACATCAAGCAATAAAATATTGTAAGGGAAAGCTTTTGCTTTGGAAACTACATGGACTGCAGCTCCTTTAAGTACTGCACTTGATCTTTTCCATCACATTCCTTCATTTCCTAAAAAAGCTGAAGTACAGAGATACACAGCAACCCATGTTCTTCATATACCATCCACAAAGAGAAGTAACTTCTCTTTCTCCCTCTGGTGGCAAACCCAGGGCTTTTTCTGCCACTGATGGATCACTGGGGCAACAATGAATTTATCACTCATCTCTCCAAATTCTTTTTCTCATACCCAGGGGTAGGCACAATCGACACTATAAAAGTGAAGCTGGATACATGTCAGAGGTCTTGAATAGTTGCTGATGAATTGGTGGTAGATGGCCAGTAAAAGACTTGTTTTGTAGCTTTTATAAATACGATCACCTTGTACCAGCTGGTGTGTGATTCATGCATACAGCCCACCAAAGGAAGTATTTAAAAGTAGAAACAGCCTTACAGAAAGGTACCAAACTATTTGATACATGTTCAGCTTCAGAAAGTACAGCATTAAAATGGAAGGACATTTATGTAATATAACAGCAACTTGCATTTTATTGTTTGCTTGTAAAATTTTAATTTCTTATTTTAATTATTTCTAATTCCTCCTAAATAGGCAGAAAACTCTATTCACCTGACTATCATACCAACCCCTTACCTTCTCACCAAGCTTTCTGAGGGCAGTCAGGATTTCCAGTTTCTGTTGGGTGTACAGGTCTCGTGGCAACTTCCCAACCATTAAGTCTCTGTCCATCTGCACACCAGGGGGAAAAAAGTCAAAATAAATAAGCTTCCCATTATTTTACCCAAAACAACAGCATAAGAAATGCAACAGCCTAAAAATATCATCAGTAGTCATGGACCCACAATAGTAAGGGACAGAGCTAGCTATGATTTAAAAGATGTGAAGTTTTTTCTGAATATTCAGCAAATACTCTTTACCCCTAACCTTAACTTATTTGATTTCTCCAAACTTGTATCTCTTTTCATCAAAGAATGATGATCATTTAAAATTATGTATTCATACATCACTGGTACCTGGAGGAATCACATTTGATTTCACTTCATCTGGATCTTCAATTTAGATATCTGAAACATCGAGTGCACTCTCCAGCCCTCAGTACAATCATAGACTTTCTACTTGCAGTTTCCTCAGTTCACTCTCTTAATCCCATTTTTGCTTTGAAGCAGGAAGATAGAAGATAACTCAAGAAATACACATGGTTGCCCCCATTACCTCAATAAACATTTAAAACTGAACAAATACTGAAAGAGAACTTCTCCATCTCTTTTGGACTTTACGACCAAGTTTTCCAGCACACTTAGTGCTTTCCTAGCAATCATTACATACTTGAATCAGTCTGCCTCAAATACATAGTTTTTGCAGTAGAACTGAAGCCTTCACCTCTGCCAGCCTTGTCCTCAATTGCCTCGGCTGCTTCTTTGCAAACATTCTAATCACTTCTGGAGTTTTAAATGCTTGGCTGATGGCTGCTTGTATTGCCTGCAAGGAGAAGAGTGAGAATGACCAGGACTAACAGGAATCACAAACTACAGCAGCAGGACGAGATTAATGGGGGCTGGAGAGCATCATTAATATCCTCTTCATCATTTGATACACAGAGCTCATCTTTTATTTCACAACCATGGAAGTGAAATAATAAAAAAAAATTAGCTTTATAGAGGGCTTAAAGAATCCTCTAATTAATGTAACTAGACTGAGAAAGAGCTGCGAAACTTTTCATTGCTGTCCAGGTCTTAATTTCTGACAGTATTAAGGTTGTAACTCACCACAATGGGTTTTTTCCCTTTTAAAATGAAGACACCTATCCAGGTTTTTTACATATACAAGCACATTAAATTATAAAAACCATTAGTTACATAGATCTAGATTTCACATAAAAACTCTAGTGAATCACTTGTATCTATTTGCTGCTTCATCAACTCCAGGCAGAACATGAAGTTTTTCAGCAACACATCACCCTTACCAGTTGCATGCCACTGAGCTCATCCACCAAAGTCATATTTCCAGACATAATCTTCTTCAGGGAATCATTGAACTCACTCAGCTGCTCTAGAGTTTCTTTTTTGGTCTCTTCGTACTCATCTGCATCCAGCTCCTCTCTAGGGAGGACCCAAGAAGACACATTGATTCACAGGATTTAACCTGAGACATCCCACAGGCAAAGGGCATTGGGCTGTATCACTTGGGATATTGGGAGCCTGCTTCCCCAGGCAGCCCTGAGGGGTTCCCATCTCTGCAGCCTGCTCTGCCCTGGCCCTCTCAGCTCCTTTCAGCTCATGCACTGCTTGGGTTTGCTTGGGTTTGCACCCTTCCCAGCCACCTGCATAGTTCTACAGTCACTGATAATAAAAAAGCCCCAATAATAAACAAGATACACCACATCTGGAGCAGTATTTAGATGTATTTTTGGATCTCAACAAAAATGTGTGGTGAGATTGTCTTGCCCAAAGCTGCAGTGAATGAGATTATCTGAGAAGCCTATCTCCTCACCCAAAGCCACCCACTTAGGAATAACTGATCCTGCTGTCTGAACCCTGCCCAATTCCCAGAATAGCACCACCACCCCTTAGCAGTTCTAATTGTTCTTGAAAAAAATATGTACTGCTTGGACAGGTTAGAACTGGAGTCAGAAAGCATCTAAACACAGGGTGTTTAAATGCAACTACTGAAACAGATAAAGGCTCAACCTTCTGATAATTCACTGTCTCAAATTGTATCAACTCACAGAAGACTAATACAAAAACACATGAAAAGTTAGACAAACTAAAAAGTAAACAATGCAAAAAACCCCCCAGGCACCCATAATTATAAGATAAACTACAAGAGCCACAAAAGCTGTTTGTTCACTGCTGTGAAAAATCCCATAGGAAAACTGTGATTTTTGTGAGCAGCTATTAAAAGTCACACCGAAATATAACATTTCAAAGAAAATACTGAGTATTTCTGCTTGCATTTTTCTCAGATATATAAAACAAACTTAATAAAGGTTTCTAAAAGTAATTTTTACTGACACCAATATCCTACCTGATTTAAAAACAGAAAGCCACATCAAAACATAAAAATAAATAAGCCTCCCCCCAAGATTTTTGAAAGGTACCTCTTTCTTCTGACAACCACTTAAGAAAAATACTACCATATAAGAGGAAAGCAACTATTTTTATTACCTGCATTCTTCCAGGTCTTGAAGTTGCTGCATTAACCTGTCCAACTGCTCCTCCAAATTTTGTTTTAGTTTACTGGTCTCTGTCGTTCCTCTTGAAGCCATTTTCTGTTTTCACATGAAAATGTTGTTTTTACATGACACTCCTGAAAGTATATTTTATTGTTTGTATCAACAACTTAAAATGTATTTAAAATACTCTAAATATTAAAATTATGCAATATCTTGCTGATGGAATGTTTAATCACAACCCCCGGAGATCCTTGCAGTGGAAATACAGACATGCCAGGCTGGGTGCACAGAATTATCTTCACAGCAAGAGGCGGTTCACCAGGAACTCCAACCGCCACAGCACATAAAATCAAGCGAGTGTCAAATCAAGTAGCAATTACTGAAACACAGAGGCCCCGCTATATGAAACAATAGATTCGACTCTTCAGCGGCCCCTTGGAACGCCGTTCAGGAGACAGCCCGGGTGCAGGCGTCTGAGGCAGCAGAGAGAACCAGCGCTCCCCGGGGATCGTGCCGGGGCGGACACAGCGCCAGCGGCCAGCGGGCCATCTCGGCCCCACAGCCGCTCTGCGGGAACGCGGCCCTCCCTCCGGACAGGGGCGAGCGGCCTGCAGGGAGGAGAAGGCGGAACTCGGGCGCTACCCGGGGCCCGCCTGCCCGCTCCCCGGCCGGGCTCCGGCCCCGCGCTTCCCCCTCCGCCCGCCTGGCCCCGGGCCCCCTCACCCTCAGCCGGGCAGGCCGCGTCAGGGCGGGCCCATCCCGCTCCTCCGGCGCCGCTTCCGCCGCGCCCGGGCCAATGAGCGCGAGCGGCCCCGCGGGCCCGGCCGAGCGGGGACGGGGAGCGGGGGTGAGCGGGGACAGTGCGGGGCCGAGCGGGGCCGAGGAGCGGGGCCGGGGAGCGGGGCCGAGGAGCGGGGCCGAGCGGGGCCGGGGAGCGGGGCTGAGCGGGCACAGTGAGCAGGGCTGAGCGGGGACAGCGCGGGGGTGAGCGGGGCTCACCGGAGATGGGCGGCGGCGGCGGGGGGTGCTCGCTGGGCAGAGATCGGACCCCCGTGCAGGCCCGCGGGGGCGGAGAGCTGCAGGAGGGTGTTAGTGAAGCGTCCAGTGACGCCCACATCATGCTTATATTCTTTATATGTATCGATATATAAACATACTGGACAGATATTTGCCTCTGAAATATAAGTGAGATTGAGCAAAGCACCCTTACCTGCTTATCCCCGGAAGGTGACTGGCAGGTTGGGTTCCAGAGCCATCCCAAGACCTGCTGTAGGGATATTTTGATGTCTTTTAGTGCAAGGTGAGTTTATGAGGCAATGATTGCCTGTTTCTGTAAACTGTAAAATTAGCAGCATGGAAAGGGACATATGAATAAATCCCGAGAAAGCACTCTATATTTCCATCTTAAAATTTTCTACTTTTCTTGCACCTTTTTTTTCCCGAGGAGAACATCAGCCTTTTTCAGTTTTGCAGCATGTGGCACTCTGTTGAAAGTAGGATTTGTGCATTACAAAGGCCGTCTAATTCCTCTCCTCCCTGTTCCCATAGTAACTCTCCTAGCCGTGCCCCTGTGAAGGCTGCATTTCAAGTACCACCAGCCGTTCCACTGCTGAGCTACTCTGCAGTAATGAAGAATATTTTAAAAGTTTGTGAAACTATTGAAAGCACAGAAAAGTACCAGCACTTACAAAATATGAAGCCTTGCAAGAGTTCCTTTTATCCGCGGGCTGTTTGATGTTAGGACGCAGTCGCTGCTGCAAGCTTTGGCTGTGGTGGTGTCTCAGCGCTGCGGCTGCTGTGAACATCACTCAGCCACTCTCTAAGGGAGACACGATGTGAGGGTGACCTCGGGATTTTTCCAGGTGGTGATGTTGCTGTAGAAACAATGGCAGCCAATTCTGTGCTCCTCGGGATGTCTCAGACATCTCGCAAACAGCAGCAGCCCATTGCAGTTCTCCTTTGTTAGGCCAGATGTGGGAAAACCTTGGCAAGCCAGAATATTCTCAGGAAAGAATACAGAAGCAAAAATGTGTGTGAAGTGTCAGGAGAAAGTGAAATGTGAGGAGAAATTAAATGATAAATAGTGAAATTTCCTTATTTTCAGCAATTCTTAAGCAGCTTTCTGAAGCTCAGAATTGGAACAGAACTGTGGTATTTTAGAAAAGGCGAAAAACCTCAGTATTTAATTGCAGCTTTTACTAAACTTCTGTAATTTACTATTCTTCTCTCACCTTTTCCACTGGTACACCTAACAGTTGCTGCAACACAAAGCAGACTGACTTTTCTCATGTTTAGTCCATAGCACTCTCTTCTCACACATTATGCTGAATTATATAAATTACCCCCTTTACATGTTGTATTTCGGAAAATGTAAATAAATCCCAAATAAAGAAATGTTGACTCTGTTCTCCAGAATTTAATACAATATAATATGTGACACAATCCTGGTTTTATAGATCATGCTGGAAAGGCTCACTGCAGTTTAGAGTAGCAAGACTAGCAATGGTCGCAGGATTTCTCCTTATAAGCACTAGAAGGAAGTTCCTTAACAAGGCAGTTCCCTGCCCACATGTCTCTTGGCAGTTGGTTGGCACTGGCATCTTAAAAAAGGTGCAAAGTTCTAATAAAGTTCGTCCTGCAATCAGGGCAGATAATCTCTCCACATGAAGTTTAAAAGCATGAGCTGCTTTTCTTCAGTGGGGAGTATGCCATTCTCTCTGGGCAAGCAGCCTCTTTGCAGTGATTTCATATTTTAATCACTTAGAAATTGGACAGAAAGTGCCACGTGAACAGTCACAGGCCAGGTTGATAGAAGAAATATATAGCATTCAATTTGATCTTGAAATCTATTCAATTTGATCAGAAATTATCTTCTGCTTATTGGCAGCACAATTAAGTAACAATAACTCTTTCTTATCCCATTTCTTGTAGTGGCTGGTACCTGGCAGCAACACTGTCCACTTGGCTCCGTGGCTGTGAGGAGTGGCCATGGAAGATCCTGACAGGAAGACTGAAGTGGTACTGCTGGCCTGTGGGTCCTTCAATCCCATCACCAACATGCACCTGAGGCTGTTTGAGCTGGCTAAAGACTACTTCCATGAAACAGGTAGGATGGTAATTTATATCATTTGGAATAGCTTTGATAATCAGACACTTAAATGTTAACGTGAATATTTTGTGTCTATGAATGCTTGTTTGACAGTGGCAGATATTTTTGCAAATGCTGATTAGATATTGAAGCTGATATGTGTTTATGTCTTATACAAAACCATGTAGGCTGTTATGAGAGAACTCATATATGTGTTGCTTATTACTGATTTTAATGAGCTAAAGCACAGGGTTTATAGTTTATAGAAATATATCTTTCTAACACATCTTACTAGCTCTTTCATTGTGCTGCCCTGACAGTGCAGGAGTGTTCTGTATTTTTCCACAGGGCTGGTATCAGCTGCCATTGCACTGCATAATGGTTATGCCACAGGTCAAGTACAATGCAGAGGAAGTAACATCTGCTCAACCACTTCTCATGTTCTTGTGTGATGTGTTTTTTTCCACAGGAAAATACAAAGTAATCAAAGGCATCATTTCACCAGTGGGTGATGCATATAAGAAGAAAGGTCTGATCAGTGCGAATCACCGAGTGACTATGGCAAAACTGGCTACAAAAAACTCAGATTGGGTGGAAGTTGATGACTGGGAAAGCTGCCAGAGCGAGTGGTTGGAAACACTCAAGGTTTTAAGGTATTCTTCAGCCAACCTCTAAAAAGTCTCATGAACCTATAGAAGGATTAAGAATGGTGTTAACTCTAACAAGTTGGGATAATTGCAGGGAGAGGTTCTTTGGTAGGCCACACTATCCCAATTTTTTCCTACATCTTTAAAATACCTAAAATTTGTTTGTTTTGCAGGTATCATCATCAAAAGCTTTTATCCACTGATGTCACTAATAGCCTGCAGGATGCTGTACCCATAACAAAACTGGGGCGGAAGAGAAAACAGGAACCAAACAGGCATGAGCCCATTAAAAAGAAAAATCAGAGTCCGGTTGTAAAAAGTTAAGTCTGTTTGCAAATTAGATGGTTAATGATCCTTGTTATTTCGAGACAATTGCACTGATGAGCAAGTTCTATGGTAGCTCTTGGTTCAGATGTCACTCAGTATCAGATCCTTTTAATGAATGAACTCCCATGACCTTTATTCAGAAAAATCCTGTGTTATGGCTACTAATTATAAATTATATACTCTGAATGTTTTTTTAAAATTTTATTCCATTGTCTCATCTTAACCAAAGATACAGAGAGAGAGAGACAAGAAATTAAATGTCCCTGTCAAGTTTGCTAAAATCTGCCAAGCCCCAAACCAAGCCCTATTTCTCATTTAATTTTTCTCTTTAAGGTGTCCCACAGGTTAAACTGCTTTGTGGAAGTGACATGCTGGAATCTTTTGGGGTCCCCAATCTGTGGAAGTTGGAGGACATCACTGAAATTGTGGAAAAACACGGCCTTGTGTGTATCAGTAGGGCTGGAAACAATGTTCAGAAATTCATCTACGAGTCGGATATTTTGTGGAGACATAAGAATAACATTCACCTTGTGGAAGAATGGATCACAAATGATATTTCCTCCACCAAGATCCGGAGAGCCCTGCGGAGGGGCCAGAGCATTCGTTACCTGGTGCCTGACGTGGTTCGGGCGTACATCGAGAAGAACGCGCTGTACAGTCCCGAGAGCGAGGACAGGAACGCGGGGGTGGTCCTGGCGCCCTTACAGAAAAATGCCAGTGACCCCGAGAGCTCACAGGCACCCAACACCTGACTTACTGTCTGCTGTGAAAAAAACTACATTTCAGTACAGGAAAGTGTGTTCTCTAGGGGTTGGTTGGGGCTTCTTCTTAGGTAAATAGGGGGCTAATTCTGTACATCTGTAGTTAGTAATGAGGTTTGGTGCACTCAGCGATTGGACCTACACAAGATTTTTCAAGTCCAATAATAAGATTTTTGCATTTTAATGTTTGTCCCAGTGCACTGAAGTGAGTATAAGAATTCATATCGGTACATGAAAATTACAAGTGTATAAGCAAAACAAATGAAAATGTTCTGATTAGTTTTAACTCAAACTGCTCTGCTATTTATAAAACAATAACACAAATATTTTTAATAACTTACAGTGTCTTAAAGTTATCTGGTTTCAAGATATACCATTTACTTAGAGTAAATCTATGTAAATTTTATTTTCTTAATTGTCAGCATGAGGTTCATCTCAAAAAAGTTATTTAGCTCTATCCCAAAAGGGAAGAATTTCCTCCTGGCTGAAGTAGTGCTAGGTATACCATGCTTTCAGCTGCTTGCCTTTGAGATATGCAGCTGCTTGTTTGCTGTCATGTTTGCTGGCAGTTTGCTTCCAGAAATGTCTTGTACTTTACTTTTCTGTTCATGTTTCCAGGACTGTAATGCTAAGCTCAGTATTATTTCTGATGGAAGGACATACCTACCTCAGGAACTGGTTTAAAGCCATTGATTTAATAGATAGAAATTAATAATAGTGTCATTGCACTGATTCTCAGACACTTGTCCCTTTATTACAAATAATACATTTATTTCTAATAATAAAGTATCTTTTACTTTTGAGCCATAAGTAGAATATAATTATATATAGCCAGAATTGTTTTCTGTTACTAGAGAGAAGATGGTAGGATATCAATACTGATCGTAAGTGAAATATTTTTCTTTGCTAGAAATCTGGTTTTGAATCTAACAGTGTATTGTCTATATTATGCGAACATAAGCTAGAGAGGCACTGTGACGGTTGTGGTGATAGAATTCTACCTCTTTTTATTTGCTGCTATCTAATTTTTGTTTGGATTATGTGCCTTATTAAGAATGCCAAGGTTTGCAAGCTTCTTCTCATGGATCAACAACTCTTTAGAGGTCTTTGTGTGAGGTTTAAGTACTGATTTACAGAAAAAAGGACTACACCCCAGACTATCTGCGTAATTTAAATTAAAATGTTATATCTGGATATTGGCACAGGATTTACCAAGTACTAACTTCTCTTTGCTTGCAACAGTCAGTAGTATTGCAACAGTGCTTTACTACCATAACCTCAGAACACCAAATTGTGGGTGAAATGTTACTATTTGAGTGGAGAGGAAACAGTAATTTTAATTTCTCAGTGCCATTCCTGGTTTAGTGTAGGTTAGAGAACAATATCCAGTTGCAAACAGGAAAGAAGCTTTGACGTCCTGAGTTCCTACTCGCGTGATTCTGTGAGTCATATGGATCAAACTGCCAGCTCCAAAAATGGAGCTAAACTTTGGGGAAACTTCTCTGCAAAATATTATCCTTCTTATTTAGCCTAATACAAGTTAGTAAATAAATAAATAGTTGTGTTTCCTCACCTCTAAATCCCTTATTTTCTCACTTACAAATTCCCTAAGTCCTTTCTCTTCAAAGTCAAGCATTTTTTATTCACTTTTCAAAACACATTGCTGGGTCATCACGGATTTCTGTCACTTTGCTGAAGTCCATCACTGAAGCTTATCTGCTGCATCATGTGCTCTACTGCCTGTGTGTTCTTCCACAACATGTAGCATCTAATAAAGCATCAGTGGAACAGCTCCTGTATCAGCTCTCCTTTATGTGTCAAGCGCAGAAAGGAAAGGCAGGAGCTACATCTCCTATATACACAAGATTATTTTTTGAATTCTGTTTACTGCTCACTCCAGACATAAACCAACATGATATAATTCTTATCTCTGTGCCATAGGTATTGCTTTAAAATTTGATGAAATGCAATCCACAGTTTAACAGTCAATCCATGTCTGTTCAAGTACAGCCTGTCTTTACGGGGGTACATCACCTTTCCAACAGATTTCAGATCATAAAGCTCCAGATCTAATAAACTTGCAGGAAATCTTAGTAACTAGAAGATCAGTTCCTTTAAAGTATACAAGATGGACATAATGGTTTAATCCATTTTTTTGCTTGCACTGTGGCTCTTGGACTATTAACATTTACTCCACACAAAGATTTCAGATACAGTGAACTTTTCCCTCCAACACAGCTGAAGCCATTCTACAAATACCCTCTCACCCACTGGCTCAGCAGTAGCACCCTTCCCCTCCAGCAGAAAGGTCCTGGGATGTAATCCCACCCACAGGCTGCTTTATAAAAGGCCTGGCTAGAAAACTACGTTTGCATTTTTGAGTGGATCTTCCTTCTACTGTCTGGCAATGCCTGTGGATTTCAGCGGAACCTGGAACCTTGTCAGCAATGACAACTTTGAAGGTTATATGGTGGCCTTAGGTAGGTGAAAATATCTGCTTCTGTCCTTCCTCCCTTCTCCCATAAGGGTCTTCTTGAATTTTAAGGACTGCCCTTCATTTCACCCTATTTAAGGTATAGAATTCAGAGAGTTCTTGTTAATTCTTTCATTGCCTTTCCTCTGACAAAGGATGAGAATAGGCATTAACCTGTTGCTACGTAGAGGTGAAGTCTGAAACCAAGTTTGGGTGTCTCTGTGGGGGAAGCCAACTCTCTCCAGGAGTCTTCTGGAAATCTTACATAGGAATGTGCAACAACTGAGTAAACAGGTTTTCTAAGAGTAAAAATTACAAGAGGACAGTTTTGTGTAATGTGCAGCTTTAAACAAAACAAAAGGTTCCAATAAAACAATAAAATGCTGCATAGCAGTAAGATCAAACCACCTAAGAAATCCTTCTGGTAGTAATGAAGGTTAATTCCTGGCTGCCAGAATGGCTGGCGATAAATACAACTCTGATGTTTTTGCCTTCTGTCCAAGGTATTGACTTTGCAACACGCAAAATAGCAAAAATGCTGAAGCCTCAGAAAGTGATCAAACAAGATGGTGATTCATTCTATATCCATACCACTAGCACATTCAGAGATTATTTGCTTGAATTCAAAGTTGGAGAAGAGTTTGAGGAAGATAATAAAGGCTTGGATAACAGAAAATGCAAGGTAAGAGTGAATGTATGAGGCTGTGGCAAAATTAAAATGCTGTGATCAATCCAGATACTTGAGCTGAAATTGTTTCAAGAATAATATTTGTAGTGCAAGACAGCAGTAGGAGCCTGAGTTACAGACAAGGAGTGTTGTTTTCACTCAGGGGTAATATCTAGGTCCTCTTTTATCCAGGAAAACGAACATTTTCTGCAAGTATCTTACAGAACTGAGATAGACACACAGAAACACCTTTTTGTTCCCTGTTCTACAGAGCCTTGTTACCTGGGAAAATGACAAACTAGTCTGTGTCCAGACTGGTGAGAAGAAGAACAGGGGCTGGACTCACTGGCTCGAAGGGGATGACCTCCACCTGGTACTGACTTCAGATTTCTACTAATTATATCCCTGTATGGCAAAAATTAGATTTACAATATGGTCATGGTGTGCATATGTCTTCTAGCTCTGTAGGATGTGTAATGGATGGTACATTGTGAGCACATTCTGTTTGAAACCACTTCATTGTTTCACTGTAATGTGTAGTTAAATTCGGAATGTTAAGCGTAAGTTATTAGCATGGCCAGAGCAGTGGCAAAGGATCTGTGTTCAATTTTGGAAGCAGTTCCTTTGATTACTACAGATATCTGTACTCTTGAGTTTTCTCTTTGTTTTTGCTTTTTTTTGGTAGGAGCTTCGTTGTGAGAATCAAGTCTGCAGACAAGTCTTCAAGAGAGCTTGAATCTGTGTGTATGCTGGGTCCTGCCTGCAGGGACAGCTCTGCACAGGAGCCTCGTGTCCAGTGAGGGCTCTACAGACAAGAGCTGACCTCTACACCTGTTAACCTGAATGGTCTGAAGTTTCTGGCTCAGGAAATAAGTCTGCTGTTGCCAGTGTTAAAGGTCTGATTTTTGCTAATAAATGCCCCAAACCAAACTAATCTTAAGTACCTTGCATTTGAATATGTTTTTGGAGGAAAACAAACCAACCCAAAACATAAGTGATGCGGCCTGGGTCTCTAGGCAATCAAAAGTCAATTAAAAGAAGAAAACTTGCCAATTCTAAGAGGCATGTCAACACCAGACAAAACAGGGGGAGTGGGGTGCTGATAGAGAAGGGAAGATAACAAGTAATGAAGCCAACAACAAAAGGTATGGATTTATTTTTCAAAATGCTTCTCTTTAAGGTGTAGACTACTACTCGACTTGCTTGTGTCTTTCACACTGTAGTCTGAGGCCCCATATTGTGCCAGGGCTGCTTTGTTCTCAAAAATAATTGAGCTTACCAGAGGAAACAGGCCTGTGGTCAAATCCCAGAACCATGAAGATGGGTCTGAGGGATCCACGAAGGCTCCAGTCTGCAAAATAATTGAACTCTGTAAGCACATATACAGAGGGAAAACAATGTTGTTTAGTTCAGCTTTGTTTGGTTACAACTGAACATACAACATTTAATTAGATTAAATTTTTTTCTTTATGACCATGTGCAGTATTGCATAGAAAAGTTTTTCTTGTGTGAGCATGTAAGTTGTCAGATAAACTGGGTAGTTACAAATGAAATGAGTTGCTGCGTATTCTTCGTTTCATATTCTTGAAGAGCTATAGCTTAAGGTTAGTAACTTACTTCATATGGAGAAAATAGTCTCTGACATTTTTAAACAAGTAGCACCACCTATCTGATACTTCTTATCGGTTCAAAACGCTTAAAGCCACCATCAGAGCCAGACAAAATCTGTTGAAGCATGGAGAGCTTTTGGTTAGATTGACACCATCCCCTAATTATTAGACCTGTATAAATTTAAGCTGGTTTCCAAAATAAAAAGGACTAATAGTCTTTATACAGTTAGGGGAATGTGGGGCCCAGCAGTAAAAGGCCTGGTGTTTATGCTATGGATCCTGACAGCGTCTTCCTTCTGGAACTGAGTGGTTTTGTTTGCTTGAAAACGAAATAGCTGTTAGAGCGTTATGTTAGTAGAAATCACAAACCGGGGCAGCAGCCCCGCTCACATCCGTTAATAAAACGCAGCAGCAGAATTTTCTGCGCCACCGGATGGCGCTTCTGCTCCTGCATGGAGCCTGGCAGGTTCTCAGCGTGCGGAGGGCTTCAAGCGTTAAACACGCAGGCATTCTCCAGCTGCTTCCAAGCTGGGCTCTCTGGAAAAACCGCTGTCAGACGCTATACAGAAAGGCAGTAATGACCTTGAAGGACACGAACAGAACTCCCCAGAGAAGCACTTCAAGGGTTTTATTCAAAGGTGTTTCAGACCACTTCAATTATCTTAAAAAAAAAAAATCCCAAGGAGATAAACACAAAATGAAGTGTAATCTAAACATCAAAGGTAACAACGTACATCTATTCTATAAAAAGACTGGCAATATATATTATGATCCAAGTATTGGTTTCCTTTCTGAGCACCCTGGTTAAGTCATCAAAATATTTTGTTCAAAAAAATTTAGATCAATAAAGTACATTAAAGATATATATTTATAAACACAAGACCAGATAGCCTACCTGCCTCATCTATGCATTTTAAAAATGGATCAATTCTATTGTTATATAATTATTTGCAGTGTGTATGAAAATATGTCCTAATAGCTCATATGGATCAGTTTAGTTCCATCTTAAGAACATCCAGCTTTTATGGGATTCTTTCCCTTGCTGACTCAAACTACACTGCCCTGCGCATGGCTCGCTGTTCAGGTCATATTATTAGTGACTGCTCATCCTGGGCTAAAAACTTGCTGATGCAATTCTCAATCCGTTTATCCTTTGTCAAAAAAGCAACTTTAAAAAATCCTTTTCTCTTTCATCTGCATGTATTATAACTTAAATAAGCTGCGCTGGGGGTGAGCCTCCAATGTACTTACATGTAACCTGGCCGCTTGTTCTGTAGCTGAGTTTCATTTCGAGTGTGAGGGAAAAGATTAATATCTTCCAGAAACAGTATTTTTTGGTATAATGAGGGAATTAGGTGTAGAAAAGTTCGTAATAAGGAAAGAAAAATACTTCATGTTCAAACTACACTTAGAAAAGGCCGAAACCAAGTGCTCAATAG
>VWZV01007999.1:130179-162797 GCA_013397155.1 Irena cyanogastra
TCACTGGGCTCCTCTCCGTGACAGAGGGGTTCTCTGGCCTCACTCCCTGAGTGAGGGGTTCTCTGGGTTCCTCTCCCTGACAGAGGGGTTCTCTGGGTTCCTCTCCCTGACAGAGGGGTTCTCTGGCCTCGCTCCCTGACAGAGGGGTTCTCTGGCCTCGCTCCCTGACAGAGGGGTTTGCCTGGGCTGCCTCCCTGACAGAGGGGTTCTCTGGCCTCACTCCCTGACAGAGGGGTTCACTGGGCTCCTCTCCCTGACAGAGGGGTTCTCTGGGCTCCTCTCCCTGACAGAGGGGTTCACTGGGCTCCTCTCCCTGACAGAGGGGTTCTCTGGGCTCCTCTCCCTGACAGAGGGGTTCTCTGGGCTCCTCTCCCTGACAGAGGGGTTCGCTGGGCTCCTCTCCCTGACAGAGGGGTTCACTGGGCTCCTCTCCCTGCAGATCCGTCGGAGGCGCCTGGCGCGGCTGGCGGGAGGCTCCTCATCCCAGCCCACCACCCCGCTGACGTCCCCGCAGAGAGAGACCCCGCCGGGGCCGCCGGGCGCAGCCCCAGCGCCGGGGCCGTCCCACAGCCTGGGCCTCAATGTGCACAGCATGACCCCAGCTACCTCTCCCATCGGGGCATCAGGTAGGCTGGCAGCTCCTGGCGTGCTCATCGTGTGTCTGTGCGTTCCTCACTCAGCTCCTCACTGTGCAACACGCGCTGGTACTGCTGCCCTTTCTGCTCTTGCTGAGAGTCAGTTTCAGAAACAAATGTTGCAAAATGGTGAAGGAAGGTACTTTTTGTTTTAATCTTCCAAGTAATAAATGGTTTTCCATTTACTCTATTTACAGTTGTTTTCCAGGTGTAAGTAAACTCATGGCATTTACAATATGGGTTTCCAAAGCTTGAAGAAGTTTGTAATAAAGTTTATTATTACACAATATTATGGAAAAGATGTGTCAAGGAGACAGGAAAATCCCTTTCAAGTCTTGCAACATAGTTTCTATTGATTGGTTTCTAGGTACATTTTAGCAATTAGTCTCAAGTTAATTTTTGATCTGTAGTTGCAAGCATTCAGCAGAATTAAAAATAACAAGCTGTGACTGGGCATTATCAGTATAAGAATGAAGTATTTGCTTTCTCCTTTGTATTACTTTGCCAATTTCACTATTTACTGGGAGGAATACAAGCAGAATTGTATTTATTTACAAATTGTATTTATTTCAGAAGATGCAACAAATAACCGATCTATTAAAATCATACAAATGCAGCAAGCAGGAGAAGTTGGGAGAGTTGCTCTTATAGAGAGGTGAAGACAAAATTAATGTATTTATACCACATTTGACCTGACAAATTAATTGTGATTTCAAATTATCTGACTTAGAAATCAGGACAAATTGGCATGTTTTCCAATATTGTAATCTTTGTCTGAAAACTTATATTGTTTTGCATGTTATGTTACTAAGCTTAGAGGTTCTCAAAACCATCCCATAACAAATGTCAAGATGGTTCTAAGGAGGTTTCCAATTTCTATTAAGGTTTCCAATTTCTGCTTTCTAACAGTTTAATAAAAATAGCATTTTCCAATGCTCCTTGATGAGCTTGCAGAATTCATTAGCATTTACCTATTTGCTTCTTGAATTTTCTAGTTTTCTCTTTGGCAATTAGAGTATTTTACAAGCTTAAATCTTGTAGTTCAATTACAGTGCTGCTCAGAAATACCTAGAAGTGACTCCTTCCTGCTTGTTTTATTTCCTTGTATCCAAAGCAGGACAGAGAAAAGCTATCAAAAGCATTTCTTGAGATAAACTCATTCCAGATGGAATTTAATACTCTGTATTGTCCTCCTGATTAAAGGCAGCAACCCAGAGGTGGAGGTGACTTCTTTTTCTAAAGAACAATGCAGAGTTCACTCACTGTGTTCCCTCAGCCTTTGGTTACATGACTGTTTTAATCCATCTGAGGTCTGACTCTTGCTGAAAGGAGTATTTGTTCCTCTGCTGTCTGTGGCAGCTGTGTGGTGAGGGGGATTGTGGGCTTAATACGAGTGAAAACTAACCCAGGAAAAGTAAATGTTTAATTTTCAAACAGAGGAGGTCCTGATCCATCCTAGGGCACAACTGGATCAACAATACTGCCAGCAGAGCAGGAGGTGTGGAAATGTGTACCTGGAGGTAGAAGTGCTCAGGTATTGGCAGACAGGTTTATGGAGGTTTGAAGTGTTCAGACAGTGAAGACCTTGGAGATTTCTGTTTTGAGAATTCCCCATGAAAGTGCCTGACTGTACTGACTGCATTGGCTGATGACCCAAAGCAGGAGTTTCTAGTGTTTGCTTCCTACAGTGCCATTTGTGCAGCTATTTAATAAGGTGTGTCTTTTTTACATCAGGGTAAGAGCTTTGGTTAAATTGGGGAATGGATCAGGAAAAAAATATTCATAACAATTTATCTTGTGTGTTTATGTAGCATAAATGAAGACTCAGCTAGTGCTGTGTGGTTTGCAGCAATTCCTTTCAGCAGCAGACTGAAGTGACTGCAGAGGATTTTAATTCATTTGGACACACAGAGAGCAGCTCCAGCAGAATAGTGTCCTTGTAAGCATCCATTGTTCTAAGGAGTTGCCTGTCATGGTGAGATCAGACATAGGAATCAATTTCATAGAAAATATAATTTTTTTTTTATGTGTTTCGAAAGTACCTTAGAAAACCTAAAACTAGTGTTATCAGTGACAACTGGAACTTAGGTGTCAGGTGTATCTCTGAGCATTTCATGGATGCAAGTTTATCTTTGTTCTTTGTTTAATGCAGGTGAGCATTCCTACCTTGCTGCTGCAAGGGGAGGTAGAAAATGTGATTATCTGTAGTCAAATGTGGTTATTAACTTTTGTTTACTAAGCAGTGCTAAGAGTGGTTAAGAACTGGATTGAAAAACAGTATTTCTTCTCCTTTTCCATCCAAATAATGCAGTTCCTTCTCACTGCTGTAGCAGTAATCCTGGTGGTGCCTTTTCTTTAGGAGTAGCCCACCGAAGCCAGAGCAGCGAAGGAGTGAGTTCCCTCAGCAGTTCTCCATCAAACAGCCTTGAAACCCAATCTCAGTCCCTCTCTCGGTCTCAGAGCATGGACATTGATAGTGTCTCCTGTGAGAAAAGGTAAAAAATGCAGCTTGTAGCAGCTGGCAAATATGGCACAATGCTGGTGTTCAAACCCCTTACAGGACAAGGTTCTGCCTTTCCTCCCTCCCAGCTGTGTTAATGCAGTAGAGTTAATGATTAAAAATCATACACTGTTTAGACCACTGTAATGCTTCTTCTAGCCTGGTTTTAATGGGAATTCCTGACCTAAAGTGGTAAAAGACAAAACGTTATCTCAGACATTAACAGATGAGCATGTCTGGTGGGGATAATTCAGCGACTCTATTTAAAAGAAAAATGTTGTGGGATGCGATAGCTGTGTAGTTTGTATTGCCTACTGAAGAAATTTAGAACTCAAATGTAATACGAGAAACATTTATCAACCAGTGATTTTAATTGCTGTTTGTGCAGTGCTTTCTCTGCTGCATCTGCTTAAGGGGACACTCCTTCAGTCAGCATCTTACAGAGGACTGTCTGCAACTTTCTAGAAGTTAATGGGCTTTTTCTCTTATTTCCACTTCCAGTATGTCCCAGGTAGATGTGGATTCAGGAATTGAGAACATGGAGGTTGATGAGAATGATCGCAGAGAGAAACGGAGTCTGACGGACAAGGTGAGCCTGGCTTGTGCTGCCTGGAGGAGGTATGAGCTCAATTACCTCCGTGTATTGAACACCGCTTTTGAGAGGATGGAACTAATCCTGGAAGTAACCCTCAGGTGTCATCTGCAAACAATTTCTTCACTGCGTTTTCTCATTAAAATTTGCGTGAAGGGAAAAAAAACAGGTCAAAACTTCCAATATCAAAGCTGCATTTTGAAGTTGCAAATTGGTTTACAAAAGATATTTGAAAACTGAGGAAAATGATTGCATCACTATATCCTGCAACAAAGTGAGGTATTAATGCCCACATCATTTTTTTAATACACATTAGGCCTGAAGAAAGATTTTTAAGCAACTTTGAAGATTGTTGCATCTTATTTGTACAGCACATGGTGGCCTACTCACAAAGTGCTGCTTCAAATGTATGTTATGTATGCTGGAGTAATGTTGTGTAATAAGGTTTTCTTCTGGATATTAGAAGAAAATCTGTAAGAATTAGCTATCAAGTTTTAGAGAGATGGTAGAACCCTTTAAAGTAGAAAAAAAAAAAGCAAGTACAAAGCTCTAATCCACTCCTCAAATTGTCCTTTCTGTGATTTGATTTTAAGGCCCATGTGAAATAGAGGCATAAAGAAATGGGACATCAGTTTAGTGAAGTTTCTACCGCAAAGCTTGCAGTGCTCATTAGATGTCTTTGCTTTTTGTGCCCTGTCAGTAATAAGGTCAGTATGTAAGGCCTGGCCTGAAGCCACAGCAGCAGTGCTGCCGCAGGATCCTCCGGGCATCTCGAGCTGCAGGCAGGCACTCGCAGCTTCCCCTGGGCACTGGGCAGCCTGCGTTGAGGACACTCCTCCAGTCAGGGCTGGGGGGAGCAGGGAAAGGAGGTCAAACCTTACGAGTTAAGCTGAAGCCTCTTGACCAAGATCTGTACCTGATTATACATTGACTAATGCAAGTGCAAATCCGGTGTTGATTGTTTTGTGCCCCCCAGGAACCTCTGTCAGGGTCTGAAGTGTCAGAGGAACAAGCTCTACAGCTGGTCTGTAAGATCTTCAGAGTCTCTTGGAAGGACCGAGACAGAGATGTTATTTTCCTGAATTCACTGTCTGCCCAGTTCAAGCAGAACCCAAAGGAAGGTGGGTTCCTGAGCAGGAGGCACTGGCAGGATTGTTTCTCCTGAGTAGCATGTTCCCCACTTTTTAGTTTTACCTTTTTATCCCTTTTATGCAATAGCAGAGCCACCTGCTTGTGGTCTTTGCTCAATTTCAACATGGAAATGGAATCTTGGAGCAGGAACTTGGGACTGATGGCTCATAGCTCCTGGTTGAATCAGTTGCTCTCCTCTTGTTGGTTGTGGTTTTTGTCCTCAAATTAATGTGCTGATCCAGAGCACATTTCTGCTTCACTTTATTTTTCCAAGAATATTTTAGTGAATTAAAGGATTGTCTTGCATCATAGTAGACATCTAGCAGTTAATTTGATAAGCCAAAAATTCCTGATTATTTTATGTAATAGACTGTATATTCTATGTTAGCTGTAAGATATAGCAAAACAATTGTTATTTTGTGTGGCGTTGGGGGGGGGTATATGCATGTTTTGTTTTCCTTTTTTTGACACAACTTGCCCAGCTCAACAGCAGGGTGGGAAAGTATGAGTGCAACACACAAGACAAGTTCAATGACGAACTATAGGAGCATTAGGTCATCTATGATCTTCTTTATTTTCCATAAAGGCTGTATTTTTTGTGTAGCTGTAATTCTAGAACTTAGGTTAATATAGACAGTGATAATTACAGATGTGTCAGTGGGTTGTTTTTTCCAAAACCAACACTCAATTCACAGAAGTCTGTTTCTGTCCTTTTTTTCCCTGCTAATATTTACACCTGACTCCTGTGTAGATGAAGACAGAGGTGAGGATATTGATTCTCTTCTTCTTAACAGTGTTTTCAGATTTTAAGGACTTGATCGGGCAGATTTTGATGGAAGTGCTGATGATGTCCACCCAAGCAAGGGATGAGAACCCCTTTGCCAGCCTGACAGCCACCTCCCAACCCATTGCTGCAGCTGCCCGCTCTCCTGACAGAAGCCTGATCTTAAATATGGGCTCCAACCCTGGAAGCAGCCCCATGTTCTGTAATGTGGGCTCCTTTGGTTCCAGCTCGTTATCCAGGTGACTTCTGATTGTAACTGAATGCTGATTACACTTGAATACTGATTGGTAGACTAGAAGAGAGAAAAGGGCATACAAGTGTCCCAAGAACAATAAATATAATGGATTTTTAAAGTTTTTCTCTCTTTTTCATGTGAGTGTCCCTCCATTTCACCATTTTTGATTACACTGCCATGGCTAGGAATGTGTTTGATGGATTCAAGCCATGTAACTGTTTTCTGCTGAGTAGTATCCCTAACTTGCATCACGAAGGCCATGATTTTTAAAAGTATGTAGATTGTGGCATAGTTTTATTCAACAACAGTAGAAGAGAATAATGTGTGTGAGCTGCAAAAATATTGCAAAGAGTCATCAGAAGAGCAAGAACTTCTCTTGCTCATTTTGTCTTTTTCACCCTTTTTCTGCATATCCTAAATTGTTGCTTTTTTTTTTTCTTTTTCCCCCTGTAACTGGTTTAGTCTCTATGGGACTAGTCCAGCTCCTCCTATCAATTTCACAAGCTATGTACCAATGACTGGTTCATCTCTTACCCCACCAGCCAGTTCAGTTGCCACCCCAGCAGTGCCTCCCATTTCTGTCAGCTCTCAGCTGCCAGCAGCCAGCCCCTCGTGGACACAGCCTTCCTCTCCGCGGTACCGCCCTTACACCGTGGCCCATTCCGGAGGCGCTGCTGCTGCCATCCCACGCTCCTTGAGCATTTCCATCCCATCTAGTTCTCCAAGTCCTGCAGCCATGGCTGCTGGCCCTCCAGCCATGCCAGTCATCACATCCAGACATAGGCCCACAGCCATGGGTCCACCTTTGTTTACTGCTTCACCCGGTGCCTTGCGCAGGCGTCCTTCCTTGCAGAGCAGGATTCCTCCTAGGTATTGCACAAGAGCAGAGTGTGTTTGGTGTGTGCTCTGCAGGGTGTGGCATCAGCGTGCAGTATGGAAGAACTTACATTTGTGCTGAGCTCACTCTACTTACCCGAGCTGATTTTTGTTTGGGTTTGTGCTAATACCTTGACTTGCTAACCAGGTGTCTTTGACCTGCTTGTGTGCATTTGAGGTGTGATGTAATTACTTTAAAGGTAGCGATATGGTTTTAATTTCTTCCTCTTTGTAGATCCATTCCAGTTAAACTATAAGCTTTCTGTTCAGTTGCTGCTGCTGGATGGTAAACCACATAAACTCCTGCTCCAAAATCAGTCTTCTCAGTAGGGCCTTAGTTAATTTGTTGAGTGCTGTTACTTGCTGGACTGGGTTGGATTTGATTCCCTGGTGCATAGATTTAAATTACAGATCAGCATATTTCAGAATGCCAGGCTAAAAAACACTGCTTTTCCTCTCTTGGCTGTTCCTGGAATCCCTTGTTCCTGCAGGAGGGAGAAACAAAAACACAAGGTTTTGAGACCATGGCTCTAAAGTCATTCGCTTAGAATTGTAATATTTATTATTCAGTCATGTCTAAACATTCCACTTTAGTCATAATTTTTATTTGGTCTCAAAAATTCTTTTTCAGTTTTTGGGTTATAAATGTGTGGTGTTTATGATACCTGCATAACTTGTAGTAGTGTAACAAAGCATGTTAGTATGGTCCTGGTTTTACTAACATGGTTACCTGTTGTCTGCACGTTTAGAGAAGATGATTTTTGACAGACCTAAAAAGAAAAGCTACCGTTTACTTCTTCTTCTGGCTTAAAAAATCTGATGGCCTTTTCCATTTTTGTTGTGGTAGTTTATACGACAACCCTTTCTCCCTCCTCCTTCTTGCTGTTTCTGATGTGTCTGAGGACAGTAGTGATGAAGAAAATGAAGATGATGATTTTTCTTGTGTCCAGTTTGGGTCCAGGTATTGGAGAAAGAGAATGTAACCTGCATGCTTGGTTGTTTAGGAACTAACAGCCTGTGTAGTGTCAAGTAATCTTCAAAGTAGTTTGGGGAACAAATGAAGCCGAGGATGGGACTTGGCTGGCTCGTTAAGTTGCTGTGTAAACACGTGTAATGAGTGCAGTTAGTCAGCTCTCCTTTGGAGGCATGACTAAGGGAAATACTCATCATACAGTCTTCTAGGCCTAATGAACGTGGTTCTGAGGTGTTTCAGTGGAGCTTCTCTTGGGCTGTATGAGTAGAAGGAACAGTATTTGCCCATGGCTATAATCTTAAATCCCTGGTATATCATGTGCTTGTTTTTCTATGAAAAACTGGAAAATGAGGGCAAGGATTAACATGTATCTTCCAAGTACTGTCTCCTCTTTTCTACTTCAGTCTGATTTCAGGAGAGTGAACTTGGTAACACTTGGCAGGAGGGCTTTGTGTATGTGGAATTTAGGATTATTTTCCCCACTATTTTGTTTAGTTTGTATCCTGTTGGTGACTCAGTCCAAATGTTGGATTGAGTTGCCAAGCTTTGGATGGGATTTCTGCTGTGCTTCTGGGGTTTTAGTGTGTTTATTGTGCCCTGGTATTTTGCAGACAGCAGTAAGTTGTTAGAATGTAAACACAGTGGCTGTACAACAATGCAACAACTGGCATGCTGAAAATACCAAGGCATTCAATGTGTGTGAAGGATGTATGAGCTTTGTGTTAGAATAGTTGGAATTATTGCTGCAGTGAAATCTTTAGCGGAATGACTGTAGAACTAGTAGGTTTTCATATAAATTTATGTTATTAAAGGAGTATTTTTTAAGCTGGATGTGAGGAGTCAAGAGGTTTAAAAAAGAGACATTAAAAAACCCCATGTGCAATGTGCATGGTTTTGTGGTTACTGAGCACTATTTCAGTAGAGCTGTGTTTTACATGGATTAGTTTTAATTGAATAACTGAAAACATCTCTCTGCAAACAGAGATTGCTGCTATTAGAATGCTGTGTTTCTTAAGCATCTGGTAGCTCAGCATGTGAACGGTAATAACCTTTCTTGGATTTATTGGTTGGACTGTAAAGTTTGCACAATAAGTTCGTATGGCTCAATTATAGAAATGTAAATTATTTTACAGTTTAAAGGAAATTCCAGTTCTGACAGTTTGTAGTTTTAAATATATTTTTAAAAAGCTGCATTTAAGGAAACCAGTAGTCTTATTTTCCAGTTTAAGATCTGGTGCTTATAAATTGGTCTTCATTCAAATCTATCCTGACTGCACACAGACTTTTCTTTGAGAATTGCAGCAGACCATCCAAGTAATTGCTGGTTTTTAGATTTCATTTACATGAAGTGAATATATCATGTCTCTGGTCTCTTCTGCAAAATGAGGATGTTGCTTTTAATTAGCTTTGTCAAGCTGTTATGTAGAGAAGAATTTTGTTGAGATAACAAGTCTGAGATTCAGAGTTGTGGGTCTATTCTCACTTTTGTGTTCAATTTCTCTCATCTCAAGGATGGTTTTAGTTTTGTGGGTTTAGTTTTTGTGTTCACAATGTAAGTGTTTTCTTTTCCCCACTGAGGCTGTGCAACTTAATGAAATGATGTATTTTACTGAACTGAAATGAACTGAGTTGAAATTAAATGATCCTGAATGAGGGAGTGTCAAAAGCAGCAGGAGCTTGGAGGTATTACTTCTGTTTTATTGATTCTTCTTCCTTAGAGCACTGAAAGTGGTTGTGTGCAGCCCTGTCAGCCCAGGTCTCTTTCCAGCAGTGGGAGGCTCCTGCCTCCTGAGGTTTGGTGGTGTTAACAGGATTTTGACGTTTCTGCCATTCTCAGTGGTGGCATGGAAGGGTTGTGGTGTCCTGAGTGTCAGGTGCCACTCAAAAGCTGTTTGTTTTCTTTGCTGCATTGTGAGACCAGGATTTACTGATTCCCATCAGAGTTATGCACCTTGTGGCTGTCTTTCAGGTACTTATTTAATAAGGCATTTACAGCTCTGAACTTCCAGAGCTAGACAAGCTGTTATGTGGAGAGCTCTCCACAGATCACAGGAATGACCTGAATTATCACAGAAATTACCTGAATCACTGAGCCGTGTGCGTGATGGGCTAGAGTGTTCAGGGCATTGGCAGACGAGTGTTCATGAATTGTTTGACTATGCACAAGTGAAGAACTCTACCTAATGCTTTGTTTCTGCTTTTTGTGTGTTTTAAAGTGTGGGAGGCTCTGGCAGCTCGAGTGTTTCCGATTCCTGCAGTGACCACTTCACCATTGAAAACTGTAAGGAGACAGAGATGCTGAACTACCTCATTGAGTGTTTTGACAGAGTTGGAATAGAGGAGAGAAAAGCACCAAAGGTATGTTTCAGATGAGTGAGGTTGTGTCAGTGGTGTCACAAACACTCCTCTGACTCATTAGTGGGGAAAGTTGGTGGGAATGATACTTCTTCTTGATGGCTTTGTTGTAGAAATAGATTTATTGAATTTATTGCGGCCCTTCGACTCTTGTTAATTCATCAAATTTGAGTGATGCATATATTTTATATCTCTTAAATAAGCACTCTTAGAAATCATCCTTCCCCTTTCGATCTACTACTTATCTGAGTTTATTGTGTGTAAAACATTTTTGTGAGACCAACTCCCTGTCAGTGTTCTGTGTTCTACTCCAAGCTTTTGCTTCTGGGGAAAAAACAACCAACCAGCACTATTTATATATAATCTGGAAGGTTTTAACTGGAGTAGTTTTAATCTTAGTGTACATATTACATTTATACTGCACAAATAAATTTATCATCTTTCCTGTGTGTTCTATATTTAATTTCTGATTTGTATTAAAATAAAGTTATTTTTATCAGATGTGTAGCCAGCCAACAGTTAGCCAGTTACTGAGCAACATCCGATCCCAGTGCATTTCACACGCTGCTTTGGTGCTACAGGGATCCTTAACACAACCAAGGTAAATCCAGCTGATGTTAATCATGAGAGTTAGACTGTCCCAAGATGCTTTTCTCCTTCTGAGGATTAGATAAAAAAACTAAGATCAGTTGTTGGAGCAGGAGAATTATGTGCCAGAGGAATAGTTTGTTGCTTTACAAGTGATGAGTTGGTGGGGAACAGTTTGAGTGCTTTCTAACTGCATTTGGGTACAATCAGCCAGGGTGATGTGAGCAGTTTAAATGAGGGGATCAGGAACTGAGAAGAGAAGAGACACTTCTTTCAAAATGCTAGGAAGCAGTTAAAAGTGATGTTAAAAGTACTGACTGTATTATTTCAGAAAAGACTAATGTTACATTCTTTTTTAATCTGGAAAAACACCTGTAAAAAATGTTTTTCCTTCACCAGTCGAGCTTAACAAAGGAGGTTTTTTATTAGAGGGAATAGAAGGAGCGACCAGTTACTACAGAGAAGCTGTTGTTTTCTTCCAGCCTTGTTAACTGAAGTGTGAGGTTGGCTGCAGCATCTGTTTGAGAATAACCTTTCCCCAAGTAACTTGAGCAGACAAGATTAGTTACTTCTGAAAGGAATAGGTGTTTGCAGACACATCCTTGCGTGTGACTGCTCTGACGTTTTTGTGAATACTACTGCAGATAATCAGTAGATTATTATTTTTTTTAATACAAATTAAGGTCATTGCAGCAGCAGTCTCTGCTGGTACCATATATGCTGTGTAGGAATCTCCCATTTGGCTTCATTCAAGAATTGGTGAGAACAACTTACCAGGATGAAGAGGTGTTCAAACAGGTAAGGTATAGGTAAATAATAGCTGTAGCACATGGTTTTATAATTTGCAGTGTCCAAGAGAGTGGATTTCCAGATGTTTAGTCAGTGTCTTGTAGTCCTCTACCCATCACCTCTAGGACTAGCAGCCTGTTAAAGCAATTGGAGTTTGCTTTTGTTCTTTTTAAAACTCATTTAGCATTTTGTGAAAAGGGCTGACTTTCAGTATTTGCTGGTTCTAAGTATTAAAAGTGCATTTGCTAATAAGCAGCAACACCAACACTGCTTGGACTGCTTGGAATGTGCAGGCTTATATTGCAAGATTGATCCTGGTTTTCATGCTTTTGTACAAAATTCCTAAAAATGTATGTGTTAAGACAGCAATCTTCTGTAATCCTACTCAGATTTATGGTGTTTTCCATCTTGCAATCTTTACCCTTCTTTGCATCTTTAATAACTTGTATCTAAGGTGCTAAGAGCACTTTACAAATCCTAGTCCAGTAATTCTTCGTGTTTACAGAGGAAATGACTGAGGAACGTGAGATGGTCTGTTCTGTGTGTCAGAGTAGCTCACTGAGATGAAAAATAATTAAGATACAAAACTAGCAAACTTCTAGCCTGTATGCTGTAAAGCAGATCAGTAAGGTTGTAATTGTCTCTAATTAGCACTCCCATAGTGTGGTGTGATTTGGCTGTAAAGGGGCCTTTGAAATGGTGTTTGATCCTTCCAGTTTTGCAAAGAATGACATTAGATAATTTTTAGGTGTAGTGCAAGTAACTGTTAATAATTTATGTTTCTGTCTGGACTCCTTTTAGTAGAGGTTCATGTAGTTGAAAGTACATTTAATACTGACAAAAAGCAGTTGTAAAAGTGTTAGAGGTCCTGCCCTGGAGAAGAGAAGCATTCCTGAAGCTGAAGCACATGCCATCTGTATAGTGCTTTGCTGGAATATGATCTAATAATATTTTTTTGTCTCTTCACAGGAGCAGCACAATATACTTTAAAATTCAGTGGGACTCCTGTTGTTGTTGTTGTTGTTGCAAAATTACTATGGGTTTATTTTCTGAGGGTGTAGTTGTCAGAACTGTGCGATTGGGACTTACTAAATGGATATAATTACTTCTGATTAATAAGTTCCTGTCAAGTCACTTCCTCTTTCCTAACAACCCTTAACTGCTGCTTATTATCTTTACCAACTTACACATCGTGCAAAATTAGAGCTGTATTATTACCACAAGTGTACAGACAAATAAATTATTCTCCATTTGGTCAATAGGTTGTTGGATACCTGTACAGAACCCGTGCTTTTGTTTGAGTCTACAGCACAGAGAACTTGGTTGCAGAGAACATGCAGGGAACTCAATGGAGCAACACTCCATTGCTTAGACTACAGCAAACAAGTTGGGTTTTATCTTTGAATACTCTCTAAAGCCTTCAGGCTTAACTGATACAAATAATAATAAAAAAATCTTAGTTTCTGTTTTGTGTAAGTTGCACTATTTGAAGAATGAGCAGGCATTTCATGCTTTGTATGGCAATAGAGCCATTTGACTGTTTCCTGTTCTTGAGTAAAGTAATTTGCTTGTGTTTTTACAGATCTTTATTCCCATCTTACAAGGCCTGGCTGTGGCTTCCAAAGAGTGCTCCCTCGATAGTGACAATTTTAAATATCCCCTTATGGTAAGGACTGTCCATTTCTAGAAGCAGTTTCTTTATATTCGCTGATAACATGCAGATTCTGAGCAAGATAGCACTTCAACATTTTGGGGATTCTCTTTGGTTAATGGATTGCTGTTAAGCTCTGTTGGAAGATTAATGGGGCATGAGACATGTAAAGAATGTTAAAAATTCAGTAGAGTACGAGGCCAATAATGTCTTAAGCTTAATGAAGACTGCTTGTATAGTGGACTACTCAAATCTTTGTGTATTGCTTTATATAAAATCAATCAAATTTATGGATGTTGTCATGCATAACTATAATACTGTGGATGGTTATAAAATCCCAATAAAAATAAACTCCTCTCAATTTAAGTCTGTGGAATAACACCAAATATCCATACCACTGTGTGTTTAGACTCAACTTCTGTATGTAAGGAAATTCAAATAGGTTGCATTAAACCCCAAATTATTTGAATTGGAGTCTATCTACTGAGAAAAATATCTTAATATTTCCTGGCTGAAAAGCTGAGGGTATTATTTTTAGTCTTTTTAAAACACTTTGGTCCTAGGTCTGCTTCCTTCCTACTGCTTTTATTGACCAAACAAACCAGTCTTTTGCAAAGCGTGTTTGGCCAACAAAGAGCAAGTTGGCTTCTTGTAAATTGAGCGTTGTCAACTTAACACCTTTGGATCCTTTTAGGATCTTCAGCGTATGATGCCAAAAAAGGCTGTTGCATCTTGGGTTTAATTTGTACTTAAGGAAATCAGCTGGACTGGGGTGCTGCAAATCAAGCTGACTAAGTAACTCTGGTACTTGACAAAAAACATTTATTTTTCCAGTTTTGTGTTTTCCTGCTCTTTTGTTATCCTCCCAGTCTGTGAACTGCTACAAATTTGGCTGTTGGCTCCGAAGAAGGACTACTTGAAAATGAGTCTGTGTTTTCCTTATCTCTAGTTGGCACTGTGTGCAGCAGAAGGATGGAATAGCAGCCACTCAGTGTAGTGTAACTGAAGACTGAGAACATGTAACATAGGACGAGTGGGACAGCCAGCAGTATCTTTGTGTTTCCAGAATTCTCTGTTATGACTGCTTGCTTCTTTCTGTGCTGCAGTTGAAAGTGAGCTGGAGATCTTGGATAGGATTCTTTGTTCCTGAGTTCTGTGTTCATTTGACGTTTTTTCCACTCTGATTCAGAAGACAAAGGCCTTGGTGTATGGATTAAACAATGGCTCCATTTATTATTGTTACTGGTTTTAATGGGGCAGGTCAGGAGTCCAGCACAGACATTGTCATGTTCTGAGCAGACAACAATTTGCACAGCTAATTCTTGAAATAAGTGCAATAATTTGTTATCCTGTGAAACATGTTGGCTTTTTTGAGACAACTTGGAGCAGATGTAAAGCTAAAATGGGAGCAGGGTGTGCTTTAGCTCTCTTTGGAGATCTTCGCTGTGATTGTGAAGTTTTTCCACTGATAAAGCGAGAAAGATTCTGCTCTTTCAGCAGTTTGTCCTAGCAAGCTTGTTTGTTGCAGACAGGTTACTTAAGAATTACTCAAACAAGTAATTTTTACTGGGATTTTTTTATAGGCACTATGCGAGCTATGTGAAATCAAGTTTGGGAAAACACATCCCATGTGCAGTTTGGTGAGTGTCTCCAGTTGGAGTTTTTTCAAGTTAAAAGAACCATTTCACTTATTTTGGTGGTGTTCTACAATCTCTGTTGATAATGTTCTCCAGAACTCTAAGCAAGAGCTACTGGAGCCTCTCATACAAAACAATAGTTTAAATTAAGCTGGTAGAGGGAGTCCTTTACCCTGAGAATTTATTAAAACTGGGACAAATATGAGTTGCTTGGATTGCTGGAATACTGAGGAGATGTTTCCATTTTGCCATCAGCATGACTGAGTGTTGGAGGTTTGAGGGTGTGTGGCAGACGCTGGAAGGTGACAAAGCAGGATGGCTGACACAGAAGCTCTGAAGAACTTGCTGTTTCTCCTATTTTTAGGTTGTCTCTTTGCCCTTGTGGTTGCCTAAATCTTTAAGCCCAGGTGCAGGAAGAGAACTGCAAAGACTTTCCTACCTTGGAGCCTTCTTCAGTCTGTCTGTCTTTGCTGAAGATGATGTAAGTGTCACAGAAGAATGTTGACAATAGCATGGTGGGGTTCTTTTGTTGTGAGGGTTTTTTTTTTTACTTCTCCAGAGCATTTTGATATATTTGCCAATATTCATCTTACTTTCAGAACAAAGTAGTTGAAAAGTACTTCTCAGGGCCTGCCATTACTCTTGAGAACACCCGGGTTGTTAGCCAGTCTTTACAACATTACCTGGAATTAGCAAGGGTAAGTATCCTCATTCCTTAAAAAAACCCATAATATGTGGGTTTTTTGGTCTTGACATAGATGAAGAATATAATCTAAAAAAATTAGCTTCTGTCTTAAACCACAGATCTTTCATGACATGGCTGAAATGAATTGGGGAAAAAAATCAGAGTGCTACGAATATTTCTCTAAGGCTGTAAGCCAATTCCAAAAATATCAGATCAGTTAGTCATGAGTTACAGATTGTGTTAAAGGATGAGTAAGTACATACTGTCTTAGTAGTGTGTTGCACTACTCTTGTATTTACATTTTTGGTTTGACTAATGTCATAACTAACATATGCATATAAAGGTGGCGATAAGACTGTAACAGAAGTTTTACTGAGTTTCGTGGATTTTGTAGAACATAGAACATAAAAATACAGACAAACAGAAAGCATGACTGTGATGCTGAGAGGTGTTTGTTTGCAATTGCAGCAAGAGCTGTTCAAGATCCTGCACAGTATCCTGCTGAACGGGGACACCCGGGAGGCAGCCCTCAGCTACATGGCAGCTGTGGTCAATGCCAACATGAAGAAGGCCCAAATGCAGGTAAATAAAGGGAAATGCACTTCCTGTGATTCATCCAGCCACAAATAGCACTAGATGGCTCATGCAGTGGTGGTCTGGAATGGAGGACAAAAGAATTTTGAGTGCCTGCTACCACAGGCAAGAAGCCCTGTCTTCTTTGTTTCAATACATTTTCCATTTCTGAATTTAATCTGTTTTAGCTATTTTAACAGTTTATTTCCTCTCTTAGAGCTGAGATGTCACTTCATTAACAGAGCTTCTGTATTACACATTCAAAGCTTTGTACTTGCCCTGCCCCATTTCTGAGAGCATCATTCCAGCTGACTGTGTTTAACTGACTGGGCTTTGTATGGTGTCTGTAAAAGGAGCAGTGCAGATATGGAATGGCCTGGCTCCAGTGAAGCCACAGGGATGGGATTTTGGCATTGTACATCCCCATGTACTTCTCAGCTCGTGTCCTCAGCCCTTTGCTTTCTCACCCCACAGACAGACGATCGTTTGGTGTCTACAGATGGCTTCATGCTCAACTTCCTCTGGGTACTACAGCAACTGAGTACGAAGATAAAGCTGGAAACGGTTGATCCCATGTACATATTCCATCCCAGGTGTCGAATCGAGCTTCCCACAGATGAGACAAGAGTGAAAGCAACAATGGAGGAGGTTGCAGCCTGGATTGCTGAACTTTGTTAGTACTCTTACTGAGATACGTTAAGCATTACTGTGCCTTCTGATGTGGAGGTACATGGAAGTACTTGATTCCAGCAAAGAATTCCCTTTTCCTAAATCCCTTTTCTTGATGCTATCTGCTTTTCCTTGTTTTAAAGAAAGTTGAATTCGAGGTGTCACCCTAGATAAGGCAGTTCATTTTTTAGTTTATTCACCTCTACTGTGTTTTGTTTTTCAGACAGGGATCCGTCTCCATTTTCTGAGCCGAAATTCCCGACGGAATGTTTCTTCCTCACCCTGCACGCCCACCACCTCTCCATCCTGCCCAGCTGCCGTCGGTACATCCGCAGACTGCGGGCCATCAGGGAGCTCAACAGGTTCGCAGTGGGGCTGCTGGGGCTGGCTGAGGGCGCCCTCTCCCCAGGGCAGGAATCTGATAAACTAAAGGAAATTACAAGGACTATCTTGGTGAAACTGGTGCTGAGTACAGACCCCCTCAGCTTTCTGGTACTCTGCTGCTTTTGGCCCTTGGGGATTTTTGGGTGCATTGAGGGACTGTGGCTTGAATCAGGAATTCAAATAATAGTGAGATGGGGGTATTGGTTACCTGAGGTAAGTTGGTGAGAATACCATTCTATTTAAAAGATAACTCTCTTCAGACCATTTTAGGATTCATGACACTATTTAACACTGTTCATTATGACTAGTCTGTGGTGTGGTTGGCAGGGTGTGGGCATCAGTGCCTCAGGCTCTCTGGCAGAGCTGGAGGAGTGCGTGTCAGGTTCCATGTCTGATAACCAGGTCACTGTGCAGGTGACTTGTGATTTCAGAAACAAGACCTTGTGAGTTGTGCCTGAGCTGTTTTGACCATCCCAGAAGATATTTACCTTTTTCCCCTCAGCTTCTGAGGCAGCAGAACTTGTCATACTCTTGGGACAGGGGGAAAGAAGCCTTCACCAGTGAACTCTTAATATTGTTCTCTACATATAATTTAGAATATGGTTTCCTTTTTAAAAATGATAAATACATTATGGTGTTAACATGAAGATACTCCTGTTTTCCATTTCTCTTGGCATAAACTCAAGTATACTTTTACAGTTGCTAAACCTTGAAGAATACTCTGTTAAAATTAGAACAGATTTTTGTATCATCAGTATTTTCCATTGTTTATAATTGCACTCATTGCAATTTGGTAAATGTTCCTTGGCACTAATGCCATGAGTTCATTACAGGATTTTTGGACTGCATTTGAAATGATTTCATTTTTAAAGCATATGTAGGCCAAGAACCTGGGAAGCAGCAGAGAGCAGAGCAGGAAGAGTCAGTATATGTTAAAGGAAAAACTATTTTCCTATAAACAGCTTGTGGATTACTTGTAAAAAAGCCATATGTTGGCTTGAAAAAGGAATTGCTGCTTTTTCCTTATTTAGAATTGTTTCACAGGAGTTGCTGATGCAGCAGTCCCCATCCAACAGAGCAGAGTGAAGAGCTCTTGGCTTTACTGACAGCAATAGGAGCTTAGGCTTCAGCATTTTCCATTAGTTGCTTAGTTGCTTGCAACATTGGAAACGTCTGATGGATCTTCCTAGTTAAAGAAATTACACTGGATATTTGTCTGCTGTAGGCAGAGATTGATGTGGAAGAGAAGTTGTGCTTAGAGAAGGGATGAAAAGTTACTGTATTCGTGCAGTTCAGTGTATGAGTTTTGTTCTAATCAGCTGCACTTCCTGAAAAGGATTAAGATATGTGAATATGTAGAATTTTTTTAATGCAAACGGTGTGTTAATGTACATTTAAATTCTCTTTCTGTGGGGCAGCGTGAGAAGATGGGTAAGGAAGGGGAGGAATATCAACCCCCTTGACCTTCTGATCCTTACACTGACAAGGAGAACATGGACTGTTCGTGTACTGAGCTCCTCTACAAGCCTGAGTTTTCTTGGGAGTGGAGCATGAGGAGTGTTGAACAAAACTCAAAAGAAATCATTTGCAATAGTAGAAAGGGGGAAGATACACATGATATAGACCTGCAACTTTCTTGTTTCTAACAAGGCTTTCTGCTGGCCACCTTTTTCTTCCTTTAGCTGATTTTGTCTTCCACTTTCCTTTTTGATACTAGAAGATGAATGAACTCTATCTCATGAATGGAACTATCCTTTCCTTGTGTTAAGGTTTAAGTTTCATGGCATCCTTTTAACCTTCATTTAGAGTGATCATAGACTTCAATGTTGAAAAAGACAATTTTTTTTAAAATACAGTGGAGAAAATTAGTTTGTCAAGAAGGATAGAGCCCTTGTGTTTCATCCCTTTGGTGTGTCTGACAGTCATGGATGTTGGAGCTAGCATATGTGGTGCCTCTGAGTTCTGGATGTGCAGATGTTCAGTCTGCATTTACAAAAGCAACTTATTTCTCTTGCTATGATGATAGGTAATTTCTTTGAAAATGATCAGGTTTTTTCCCCACTTCTCTGTATTTCCTTGGGTTTTAGCAGATAAGTCAGTGAAATGCCTTGTCCTGGCAGAATATTTCCCCTCTGTCACGATAACCAGTTCCTGCATCTGGTTTTCAGGACTGTTGAAGATTTGAAAAACAATGAAAGTCAGTGGAAGGATTCTCCTCTGGCCACCAGGCATCGAGAGATGCTGAAACGGTGCAAGACACAGCTCAAGGTTTGTAAGTGATTCAGTTCTCAGCTAAACACTTCTGTGGCCTCTGTGTGTGTTGACTTTGTGTTCTAATGTTTAAGTACAACTTCTCTCTTATGCTGCTTGAAAATGGTGGGTTTGAACATTTTGTTCTGCAGAAACTGGTGAGGTGCAAGGCTTGTGCAGATGCTGGTTTGCTGGATGAAAACTTCCTCAGGAGATGCCTGAATTTCTATGGCATGGTGATTCAGCTGATGCTTCGCATTCTTGACCCTGCCTATCCCAAGTGAGTGTCAGGTTTATCTGTGTATGCTGTATCAAAGATGTTTCAGATCATGTCAGATTGCTCACTGAATTCAGCAAACTAAATTTCTAGAATTAGTTTTACTTAGAGTATCTGCATTGTTATGGGGTCAGTGACATGCATCCTTGCATGGAATATGTCTGGTATTCAGAGTTTAATGTTCGCTTGGGTTTGGGGGACCCCCTCAGGTATGTTTGGTACTCTTGAAGTACTGACATGGAGTTCTAAAAAGTCAGTTTCAGCTTCTTATAAAGGGTTCCCATGGAAGAATTCCATAAGTGAGCACATGACACTTTCTGCTTAACCCTGCTGGTTTACTGTCCTGTTTGCTGTCTCTTCTGTTTTACAGCGTAAAATTGCCTTTAACTCCTGAGGTTCCGAAAGTATTTGCATCATTGCCAGAGTTTTATGTGGAAGATGTTGCTGAATTTTTATTTTTTATTGTACAGTAAGTAAAGTTATATTTGAAGGAAACTTGTACTACCACTTGTCCCTTTAGCAAGTGGCACATGCATAAATGGAGGGTGCAAAAGTAATTTTCTACCTATCTGCAGTTAATGTTCTGGTTGATAACAGCAGCCGTAAGGTTATGGCATGGCAGCATTGCTGCAGCTATAATGTGTAGATGGCTCCACAGTCCCTGCTAACCTAGATTTTTCTTGGAAGAAAGTTGAAAGTTTTTTGGTTCTCTCCCCAGGAATTTTCTTTATGGTTTGCAGTGAGACCTTTTGATCTTGTGATAGGTTAAATCATCACTAGAATAATATTTTTTAAAAACCACAGCTTAGAAGTAGAACATTAGGGTTGAGGTTTTTCATTTAGTTTTCCTGTTTCCAGATATGCTCCTCAGGTGCTGTATGAGCCCTGTACTCAGGACATAGTGATGTTCCTTGTTGTGATGCTGTGCAACCAGAACTACATCCGAAATCCTTATTTAGTAGCCAAGCTGGTGGAAGTGATGTTCATGACAAATCCAGCTGTTCAGCCCCGGACACAGAAGTTCTTTGAAATGATTGAGAATCATCCTCTCTCCACTAAATTGTTAGTCCCCTCCTTGATGAAGTTTTACACAGGTAAGTGCTTTGTCTGTAGCTCACTGAGTGCACAGCAGTATTCTAAGGCCAAAGGCAATGTTAGCTGTTGTAATTATTAAAAAAACCCAAACAAACCAAAACAAAAAAGCCCTAACAAACGCCAAGAGCTCCTGATAGATCTTGAGTCTTGTGAAGATGGGATGTTATTGCTCAGGAATTGGGGGAAATAGAATTAGATGGAACCTTGAGAATTCCAGTCCTTTCACAAGCTATTGGGCACTGATAAGTCCAACAGTGTGAATCAATGTGACAATTGCTTTTGTGGTCTTTAGATTCCAAAATTAAAGCTTTTTCTTTGCTTTGCTTCTAAAGGAATATTGGGATTTTAAAACTCCTCGTTGTAGTTTTGCTAGTCCTTGGATGTTTCAGAAGAGTTTTTGCACCCATAACAAAAACAAGTATTTTTGTAGGGTACCCAGAGTTCTCTTACTGAGATTTTAGACTGTGGGGTGAAGAGCAGAGTTGAATAGAGGAGAATGTTTTGGTTTCTGGGGGTTTTTCTTCCAAAATGAGGTTGGGTCTAGATTAGAAAATGTATAGTGCTGCTTTTTCTAATGGGAATTAAGATAGAGACCTCTGAATGGGAATTTAATTTCATCTCTTAATGTTTCCCTGGGTGCTTGAAGCTCATCACATTTGGGGCAGCAGGGAGAGGTGTGTTGCCAGTGAATCCTGGTGGGAAGGTTTTGGGGTCTGTTCTCTTCTCCAGATGTGGAACATACCGGAGCCACTAGCGAGTTCTACGACAAGTTTACAATCCGCTACCACATCAGCACCATTTTCAAAAGCCTCTGGCAGAATATAGCTCACCATGGTACATTTATGGAAGAGTTCAAGTGAGTAAGAGATTGTCTGAGGCAGCTTCCTGCCCTGCAGGCTGCTCAGACAGGGGCCTGAGGAGGTCGCTGCCATTGGGACTGGGTGATGCTGCTTTCCCTTGTACCTTACATGGCAACCCCTTCCAGTAGAACTGGAGTGTTTCTAAACTGAGCTCTGGACTCCACAGTCAACTTGGCTTGGGGAATGGGATCGTTGTTGGAATAGCAGTGCAGGAGTGTTGCTGGGGTTGCAGTCTGCTCTGCACACCCACCTGCTCTGCCGTGATACCTGTGTTTCAATGTTTTCAGCTCTGGGAAGCAGTTTGTTCGCTACATCAACATGCTGATAAATGACACAACTTTCTTGCTGGATGAGAGTCTGGAATCCCTAAAACGTATCCATGAAGTGCAAGAGGAGATGAAGAATAAAGAGCAATGGGACCTGCTGCCCAGGGTGAACAGAGCTGTTTTTCAAAGTGCCCTTTACTTATTTTTAATTCTTCAATACAAGACCATTAATTTTTTTTTTTTTTTTTTAGTAAGGGGCAGCACCAAAGAGCTGCTTATGAGAAGCAGTTCTTGATGCTTTTTCTTGCTGCAACTATGGCCATGGTCACTCTGGATGACATTCTGCAAAAAAGCCATCATTCTGCCTAGTTATGTTATGGCTGTCAAAGAGAGTGTTGTGAAGTAGAAATAGTATAAAGTTTCAAATTACTATGCACTTAATTCTAAGTGAAGAAACTGAGACGTTAACCTTCCTGAAGGAGGTTTGGGAAGATGCTCGCCAGTTGCATTGACTTCAAGGAATAGAAGCTTTTACTCTGTTAATGCATTGGTCCTTGGTAGATTCAATGCAGACAGTTACAGTCCTGTACCTCAGAGCTTGGCCTGATTAAATAGTAATTGTGTGTGTTGACCCACCAATGTCAGGTATTTCTATTTTAAGGTTATTGATTTAAAAAAAGAAAAAGTACAAAAGGAAAAGCTATAAAGATCTTGTTTGTTAAATGTATTCTGGTTTGCTCTTCTGAAGCCTTTCTTCCTGTCTCTGCCTACCAGCAAGGTAAAGCCATTACTGTAGTTACAAAATGAGTTGGTACATCATCTACAGATTGTTCCACTGGGGAGTGTTTATTATTTATGATGGTGCATAAATTAGAGAGAATTAGAGAGAACTTCATTTGACTCTCAGATCCCAAGCTGGTTTTGAAGTATTGGCATTTGGATGGAAAGGAAGCATAACCCAGTTCTGCAGCTGTGAGGAGCAGTTAGAGGATGTAAACAAACTCAGTAACCACAGGGGCTTGTTATGCTGTTTGCATTCATCCTTTAGTGCTGCAGGATTCTGGAAAATTGATGCAGACATTAGTACTAGGTAATAAAAGTGAGCAGACGTACCTTAGACTAAAAGATGTCCCACATCTGTGTGTGAATTACTGTCTTCCTTTTGTGTAGATCCCCTTAGCATTGTGGCTGTAAGGTTTTGATGAATGATGATGTAGGAAATTCCATGGACTTGTAAGCACGCTGTGTTTATTTTGTAGGATCAGCAGCAGGCCCGGCAGTCGCAGCTGGCTCAGGATGAGCGCGTGTCCCGTTCATATCTTGCCCTGGCAACAGAAACTGTTGATATGTTCCATATCCTTACCAAGCAGGTCCAAAAGCCTTTTCTCAGACCTGTAAGTCCTGCTCAGATTTAAGTTGGTTCCCTGCTTCTCTAATAATAACCTGGATTATTAACCTGGAAATGTTTGGTAGCACTTAGTCTCCATTCTCCTCCCCTTTCTCCAACTCATTAAAATCTAATTGCTGTTGATCTTATTTGATGTTGAGAGCATTACCTGAGTCACTGAGATGGTGTGATCCTTCCAGACAGAAACTGTTTGCATGACATTTTTTAATGACAAACACGCATAAAGAACAGTCACTTCCTGCAAGCCTACCAAATGAAAATTTTATTAGTTAATAATTCCTGATCTTGCCATGTGCAACTCTAGTGATAACCTTCTTTATCACTGCCTTCACACTGTGATCTGTTTTACTTCACTTTCATAGGAACTTGGACCACGACTGGCTGCAATGTTGAACTTTAACTTACAGCAACTGTGTGGCCCCAAGTGCCGTGACCTGAAAGTTGAAAACCCAGAGAAATACGGGTTTGAACCAAAGAAGCTGTTGGACCAACTGACTGACATTTATCTGCAGCTGGATTGTGCTCGCTTTGCTAAAGCAATTGCTGATGATCAGGTGAGCTCCAGAAGGATGAAGGAGAAGGGCAAAATCTTTGTGCACAGCTAGGACTTCGCAGAAGATTATAGAAGCATTTCATCTTGCTTGTGTGCTGCTAGCCATTTTGTCTTACATCCCTGCAGTGTGTTTTCTTTCAGCAGATCATCTCTGTTCGTATTCTTTCTGCTCTTTGTAGATGGGTGTTCCCAGTGGTTTGCAAACTTGTAAACATACATAAATATCCATAGCACTTCACACGCATAGGAAATTTCCTGAGCATAATGTGCTTATTGCCTACAGCCTCATTGTAAATTAGCAGAAATACTTTGTCCCTTTGCAAGTGGGAGAACTGAGGCAAAGTTTTGACTGCCGCCCCGTTCCTCATCGAAACTGGCAGAGCTGGGACCAAGAGCCTCCTTCAACAAATCAAAGTTCGTTCTCTAGATTAACAGTTTCCAAATTGTATTATCTCTGAAATCACATTATTAAATGACTCTGTAATAAACTGACAAAGCACAGCATGTATGAGACAATTAACAAAACCTTTGAGCTCATGGTAATATTCAGAGCAAGATAAGCTATTGCTCAGCTCTGTGTTCTTGTAAAGTTGTCAAACTACTGAGTCACATCTGTCCATGCCCATGTCTTATAATTCAAACTTTTCAAAGCATAGAGTGGAAGAAATGTTCACGGCAGCTACTTGAGATTCTAGTGGAAGATGGCTTACAGCATGTGAAGCTGTTTGCATGTCTAGTGAAGCAGCAGTATTGGAGTAGCTCAATATTGTTTTTCTGTCGTTATTTAAGTTCTGATAGTTGCAGGTAATACCAGTAACACATCTGAAACAGACCTTATGTGTTTGCATGTGTGTAATGAATATTTTTATGCTATTTAGTATATATGAGAACATTATCCATCATTCATCTATGCCAGCCACAGCAAATGCACAGACTGACGTAAGGATTCAAAAGAAAGAAGCCTGCGGGTTTGAGAACTGGAAAAAAGCTTAATTAACAAAGTGGCCCTTCATCAAAAAGGAGTGGGGGGAGTGACCAGTCCCTTGGAAACTGTCAGTGACAGGAAAGAAACACCAAGGAAATGTGCGATTGGTTAATGGCTACTGGTATTGGGAGGGAAAACAAAACAAACAAAAAGTTGCTTGATCATGGTGGGATCTCTCTAAAGCATTTTGAGAGATGTCCCATTTGCAAATCCCTGCACGCAGGAGGGGGAATCTGCAAAGGTTTATAGAGGCCTGGGCGCGTTGCCATCATTCTGTTCCCTCTGAGCACGAGAAAGGCGTTTGGGTGGGCACTGTGTGTCCTGCGTGCAGAGTGGCACTGCTTGGTGCAGTGTGGTGGATGAAAGAAGTGGGGCTGTGTTAAACATTTCAAAAATCCCAAGGGAAATAGAAATCTGTGAGACTTAGTGTGTTTTGTTTTGTCATACGATTCAACCTTGCACTGTAAAGTAAATAGCACTTTGTATTAAAAGGTTTATGTCAAAACATGACACCGTGAACTTGAACGAAAACGGTGTCTCTGTGGAACACAGACAGCTACAAAAGTCCTTCTCTAACTTTCTTTTTCACATGAAAGTGATACTTGCTTCAGTTGCATTTGGTCTCCCTGGATATTCCTACTGCACCGGGTGGCAAATTTCCAGCATTCACTCTCTCTCAGCTGTCTTACTATTTTTGCAACATCTTGGGGTGGGTTTTTTGTTAGTTCTTGTTTGGATTAGAAGAAAGAATCACTCCTTTCCCAGTACTGCCTTGCATATTATCAGAGAAGTTAAGAAATTAATTTTCTGCAGTATTTTCAGCCGAGACTTGTGAGAACAAGAATACAGACAGGAGAATGGCAAGATGTTCTTAGACAGATGTTTTGTCTAAGAACAGTTCTAATAAGTATAGTCAGCCTCTTTGAGTATCTTCCTCATTTTCTTTAGGTGATGTTGCCTGTTTTTTTGGTCCTTAATAGTTCTACAGTGGTGATAACTGGTAAAAAAAAATCCTAAGAGTACCCCAATGTTGATATTTTGGTGCTAGATGAATGCTACCTACATACTACTTGCTTTTCATTGATCCTTCCTTCTGCCATTTTAAAAATGCTTTAAATACCTTTACTATTTTGATGGCACTACAACTCAGCAAAGTTGTCTTTTTATGCTTGCCTGTAGAGGTCCTACAGTAAAGAGCTCTTTGAGGAGGTTATCTCCAAGATGAGGAAGGCTGGAATCAAGTCTACCATAGCAATAGAGAAATTCAAACTGCTGGCAGAGAAAGTGGAGGAAATTGTTGCCAAGAATGCCCGTGCAGAGATTGATTACAGCGATGCTCCAGATGAATTCAGAGGCAAGTAGAGTCTTCTAAACCCTGCCTGTCTAGGAGAGAGAGATTTAGTTTGTTATATTGATTTCATATGTTAATAGAAACTATATATTGTTTATGAAGCCTTGCATCTTGCTCTGTTTCAGTGATGTAGTTAAGTAAATACAGAGCTAGGAGTTCCTTTAGTTCTCCCTGGGATTGTACTGTCCAGTCCTAGCCATGCTTTGCTTACATGTACTTGAAAACAGTAACCCCCCCTCAACTGACAGTAGGGAATGCTTAGCCCCAGGTCAGAAAGGGGGAAGTGCTGTAAAGATTTATGTCCATTAAACCATTTTCTGTAACTTCAGCAGTGTACTGGGGACCCTGAGCATTGGTTCTGCACTGTGGGTTTGTGGGCAGATAACAGTTGTGGCTGTTTGCTCACTTTGATGAGGAGACCCTTGTGCCCTCAGATCCGCTGATGGACACTCTGATGACCGACCCCGTGAGGCTGCCCTCCGGAACGATCATGGACAGGTCCATCATCCTGAGGCACCTGCTGAACTCCTCCACTGATCCTTTCAACCGTCAGACGCTGACGGAAAATATGCTGGAACCAGGTACCGTGGGACAGCTGGCCCTGGCATGCGGGCTGGGGGCAGAAACTTGTGGGCAGGTCTGTACTGCCATAGCACAGTGATGAGGCCTCAGCAGAGGTAACAGTTCTTTCATTTCAACTTGCACAGAGTTCATTCCCTCTGCTTTCCCTTTTTCTGGGGGAGAAAACCCTCACACCCTTGCTTTCATAACTACTGGGCTGAAAAACATTATGGTATATAAATGGAAAATGGCTATTGGTCACGAGGGACTTGCTTATAGTAGTATTACCAAGTAATTTAATTATTCTTTTTTCTCTTTTTTTTTTTTTTTACCTTACTAGTGCCAGAACTTAAAGAGCAAATCCAAGCCTGGATGAGAGACAAGCAGAATGACCATTAAAATTCCCTTGCAGTGCATGCCACCACCAATGGGCAGAGCAGGGCGTGGGCTGTTCTGGCAGGAGCGGAGCAGACACACTTGGGAGCTGTTGATGGATTGGCACGCCCACGGCACTGACTTGCAGTAGTGACCACAGGAGCATGTGGACAAGGAGAAAAGCAGCTTAATTTTTGTACATATATTTAAGTGATAACGATGGTCAATAACATGGAGGACAAGCTAGGAAGTTACTTACGTTACAAAACTGTCCTTCAATATGTCACATTTTGGAGTTTTTACAGCTGAATTATTTTAGCAAAGACGAATGGATCAGGGCAGCATCCCTTCAACCTTGTTTTTTACCGCCAGATATCCGTTAATTTGATTGTGGTTAGAACCTTGGACATTTTGCTGCTAAAGTAACTTTTTTCTCTTTCCCTTCCTTTCTTTCTGTTCCACCCATCAAACCTGCACTGCTGTCTTTTTCTTTTGTAATGCAAAAAAATACCCTGTGAAAATCAAAATCATTCCCCTGCCCTTAAAAGAACATATTTTGTGCGATAACTGTGCCTGCAACAAAGTATTCATCTTGGGATCGTATTTTTATATCACACATATTTGCCTATTTGGTTTTTAATTGGTGTTAGACACAAGGATAATTTCAAAAAAGCAAAGACTTCATACATGGATTTTAATTTCCTTTCCTTGAGATGTCCCTTTCCTTTATGTTGATCAAGATGCTCTGGTACTTGTGAAAAGCCTTGAGATAGAAATATGTTAAAACAGCTGCCATGAATGAGATGCTTGGGAATACCAGGATTTCAGTGACTTAAAAAAAAAAACAACATTCTTTCAATGCTGCAGATCAATGCTAACTGACAGTTCTGAGCCATTGGAGCTTGTCCGCAGAGAGCAGATACTTTAATCCTTGGAGGCTGCAGTTTGGGGCAGGGGTCATTTTTTATGTTGCATACCAATTTGTATCCATGGCTTGGCCTTACCAAAGCAGAAAGGGTGCAGGAAATGTAGAATTACGTTTTTAAAAAAAAAAAAATTCACAAACATTTTTATATTACTGCCCCCTGCATATGATACTTGAATTTCCTTTTTAAAAAGGATTTGAAACCACAGTGTTTTAAAATTAAGTTGGGAAAAAAAGGTTGTTTTTCTTTTATTTGTTTCTCGCCATGTCTTCTGTTCAATTCCTGACTCTCTTGAACTACAATAAATGATACACACTCACACAGAATGTTTCCTTGGTCCTTCTTGTAAGGTTGTCAGTGAAAATATAAAAATTACAAATGATTGGGTGTCTTTGTTCAGGTTTGCTGATAGTGATTTAGGATCTGGTGATAACTTAGTAAAATATGTGGACAATTTCTGTGCACACAGATATCAGTAATCCTTTAAACTCAAGAACGTTCCCAAGCAGGTGCTGCTGAGCACCTATTCATAGCTCCGTGACAGCTGGTGACAGCTCCAGGGGGAATTTTGGTGAGGTTGTATAGAATCCAGCACTGACCTTTTAGGTGTGCAAATAACTCTAAATTATAAAATGTGAAGGTACAGTTGTGGGCTGGTTGGTCGGTTTGTTTGTTTGTGGGTTTTTTAGTGGTGCTTCCTCTTACAGCATGAATGTGCATTTCTTTTCTCCAAGGATGGGAGAAGATTCCTAAGCTGTCTGTGTTGACTGCTGCACCAGAGAAGCTTGTTTGTTGACTGGTTTTGTAGTTGTAACTTTCACTGCTTCCACAAATTCAAATCCCCTTCTTCTTCCCTCTTCAGTAAGTCACAGATCAAAGCTTGCTCTGCTTTTACCTGCAGGCTGCCAGTCAAGCACTCAAACCCAGCACAGATCCTGATGTGTTACAGGTTGTGCTGAGCTGTGTGTTTTCTTCTTTAGTGAAGAGGTAATTTATTTCTGTATAAAGAAAAAGTCTTACATGTTTAACTGTCCCCTCATTGAGGATTATTGCATGAAATCTCTAGGAACATCCCAGATTTTATACTTTTTTGATGGACAACTGTTCAGTAGTGAATATGTGTTTTTACTGAAGGATGATTAAACTATGGCTTCACATTATGTTTTTTTTTCTGCAAGTCAGTATCATATATTGCTTCTGTTGACAGACTATGAAATTATTATAAAATGAAAAATCTATAGTTTTGGGTTTTGCTAGGAGGAAATAAAAATTTACGTTTGGTCTGGGACATTTTAATCAACACAATGCCCTTAAGAATTTGAATTTATATTTACTCTGTCATTGCATCAGACGCTGACCTGAAGAGTATAAATAGCAAAGTGCATTACTGAAATGTTTTTCTAATTATGGCATACATCTATCATTTGAAAACATGTCAATGCAGATATTGCACAACACAGAAACGCTTGATCTAAGTGGCTAAAACAATTTTATCTGGGCAACTAGTATCAAGTATTTAAAAGGTGTGAGCTCAGACAAGTGTTCTCCCAGATTCTGCATTTGTGAGCAGAATAATGAGATGTATTTTAATACAAGCTGCTGAAGTGCCATTCTATTGTGTCTGGCCACAAAAGTGAATCAAACCTGTCTTTCAGTGGGTAGTGGACATCTGAGTGACTGAAAAGCAAATTGAAGCTGGATTAAAAATCAATTTCCCACAAACGTGTATTGGTTGTGTGACAATTCTTGGTTTAGTTAACTAAATGCTACCTGCAGTTTTTGGTGATTTCCCTTCTCCTCACTGTCATTTACCTTTTTCAATCCAACTGTAACCTCACTGCAATACAGGCTTTATATTAGAGATCACACGTCCATGTGTGCAGAATGTAAATATCTCTGAGCTGGGAATGGTTTACTCCAGCAATGGCTAACTCATACTGCCCTTAGAAAGTGAGCTTTCCTTGGAATTTATCGTGGATCGCTGCTCTCACCTTGTCGTCCAGCTCTACACTAGAGACTAGAGAAGTTCCTGGGGCAAGTGCTGATGCTGTAGCAATACAATTCAGGACAATTGATTCTATTGTATCACAATTTATACTTACGTAATGGCCCAATTTACATCTCTGTCAGCTCTTCCCTGCTGGCAGCAAGGACAGCTAACGCTGTTAATAGCAGGATGGCAGTCAGGTTTATCCAGCAGCCCCCAGGAGCTGCAGCACTGTGTCACTGTGTGTGTGCCCTTCTCCCCGGGCTGGCTCCTGCCCTGTGCCCCGCACTCGCACAGGCTGCCCTGCTTTAGGGGTGTACCTCAGTCACTGGAGTAACCCATTTCCTCTGTCCTAGTAAATGCAAGCACTTGCTGCATTCCTTACCTGCTGTTTCCATCATGTGACTTGGCATTCTCTGCCTGTTCCTTGCCGATTTTTTCAGGGCTCTGTGACCAAGGGCAGCATTAACGTGCGGGAGCTGCTCTGTGTGAGCACTCCCCAAACTTGGGCATTGGACTGATGCAGTTGCCAGGAGACACTGCACAAACTGTGCTGAAGTAAAATTAATCACAGTGTCTACTGCCACGGGGGGTTACAGCATGCACCCAGCATCTCGGCTGTTTGCAGGAGATTTTGAAACTGGTTTGAGCTTTTTTGAGGTGTTCTTGCCCTTTTCAGAGAATAGCTGACCTAATTCTCCATAGATCTAGGTAGGAGTTAGCACAGTTACACCACTCTAAAACCACCATTAAATCATCTGTCTCATCAATAGGAAGTACTCCAAGTCCAAATAATGGTATTTTCTAGGACACAGGAAAGCCACCTATTTTTGATTTGTTGTTTCTGTGGCAACATTTCCCTAAGCCTCCTGTTCACCCATGTATTGTTGGGCTTCTACATTTGTTGCTGTAACTGCAGATAGACTGGCAAGGAGAAATAGTCACTTTACAAAAGTAAAAAATAACTCATTCTGCCAAAGATCTGAACCTTAAGAGGAACAAAAGGGACACGGCAGAGGTTCACATAGCTAATAGCCAGGAGGCTGTGAACAGAAATAAACCTTGTTCTGAAACTAGAAATCTCAGGTCCTGAATGTTCTCAACATCTTAAATCCAATTTGTATATGATGGTGTATGAAATTTATGTAATTAAGGCACTTCATGTAAAGCGATTTTCTTTAAGGTGCTTATGAGCTTAAATATGAACCAGTTTCTAACAGCAGAAACTACCAAATTACTAACAACAAGGAGGAACTTAAAGCTGAATTATCGCCACAAAAATTATATTTTACTATGAGAATATGCATGAAATTATTGGAAGTATGAGAGTTAATATGGCATCATTGACTAAATTTAATCATTTGCCTAAAAATACATTATGAGGTCTAAAAAAATGACTCAGGCTGCTCAAGAAACGTTTTGAAGGGAGAGAGGAAGGACTAATCCCTCCCCTGTGAGCTATCGCCCGCAGGCCTCGTTTAGGATCCAAATCCCACTGAGTCACACGGAGTCGGGAGCTGGGGAATTCGCTCCCCCAGACACGGCGTTCCCACAGCCAGAGCGCACCTGCCGTGACCCTGCCGATTTTAACCCGTGTGCCCGCACACCCAGCGGAGTCCGCGCTCTGGCCTCGCCTCCCCTCACGGCTCGGGGCGCGCACGGACACAGCGCGGCGGGCGGTGCTGCGGTCCCTCTCCCGATAGGCTCCGAGGGCGAGACGTGATTTGCATTGCGAGTTCTGATTGGCTGAAGCGGGCGGGCGGCCGCCTCTCCGCGCCCCCGCCGCGCGGCGGAGGGCTCGATTCGGAGGGCGGTGCCGCTGCTGCCGGGAACCGACAGGCGGCGCTGGCGGCACGGAAGGCTGTGATTGACAGGGCGGGGGCGGGCACACGCGGGCTCCGCGGAGCGCCATTGGCGGGCTGTGCTGAGGGGGCGGGGCGGCGCGCGGCGATTGGCGGAGCGGGGGCGCTCCCCCCGCGGGGCGGGCGCTCCCCCCGCGCTCCGGCAGTGCGGGAGCGGCGCTGGGGCGAGCGCGGCGCCCGTTCCTCCCGGCGCGGCCTCGCTCTCCTCCCTCCCTTCTCCCCTCCCTCGCCCTTCCCGCTCCATTCCCGGCAGCGGGGGGGTCTCCCGGCCTCGGTGGAGGCGGCGATGGGGATGGCCGGGTTTTTGTCGCTGCGCTGCCCCGCCGGCTGCTGACCCCGCACCGCCCGCGTCCCGCGGACACCCCGCGCCAGGTGAGGGGGCTGCGCTGAGGGGGCTGCGCTGAGGGGCCTCTGCGCTGGCAGGGGCCGGAGCGGGGCGGGGGTGAGTGGCTGATGCCGTAATGCGGAGGGGGAGGCGGCGATGCTGCCGTGCGCATCTGTGGGGCCCCGCGGAGGGCCGAGGCTGGGAGCGGGGGGGATGGACGGACGGACGGACGGACGGACGGACGGATGGATGGATGGATGCATAGATGGATGCATAGCACTGGATACCCTGGAGCTGTCAGGGCAGCGGCGCAAGGGCGTGGGGCCCGGCTCGGCCTTGCTATCTGCCCGATTCCATCTCCTCATCCCCCGGGACGCTTCCCTCCCGCCCCTCGCTTCTCTTTCTTCCTTCTCTTCCTCTCCTTCCTTCCTTTTTCCCCGGGCGGCCGCTCCCCGGCTTTTCCGTCGGCTGGCTGCCGCC